>JABFEW010000234.1:0-77923 GCA_013618405.1 Fusarium hainanense | reverse complement strand
CTTCAGACTACAGGGGGGCGTGTGCGTTGAGTGGATAATCTAAGAGTGGACGATGAGTGGGCGCGGGCTCGACTTGGCCAGTGGCATCGGCAGCGGCAACAACAAGACAAGACGATGGATGGATGACCTGAACTGCTACAGTTACAGTTGCAATTGTTACTGGAAGCTATAGTACAGAACAATAGAAGGAATGGGACTGTAACACTGCCCTGCCTGTGGTTCTTCCAGATATTGGGGCCATACATAGCATCACCGAGATACAGTGGCAGTATTATAGTACCCGACCCGATAGTACCTAGGAGACGGGTACCAGCAGCTTTGTCTCGCTCCGAAGATGAATTCTAGTATCGTTCCATCATTCTTCGCACGGCTAGAAATGCGACTGGCTACTAGGCTACCTTATCTTCTGCGATCCAGCCACCAGATACAAAGTACCGTCACATCTGCTGTACATAACCGGGCATGGCATCTCTCATCTACAAAAAATAGCCCCTCCATCCATTTACAGTGGATGCTGTTGCTGCACGAACCTGCAGCTAGGGGAACCCTGCGGTCGCCGCCGTCGCCCCGACCCTTTTTGTCCACCTCAACCTTGCCCAGTTTCCTTCCATCCATCCATCTTGTCCTTACCCTTTCCCGAGCCAGCTGCAACCATCAAACCAACCACCAATAATTTCATGTACCGTATGGTACTGCAACCCATCATCGGGATCATCCATCGTGTCAAACAGATCTTGCGACAATTTGAAAGACAAAATACCACAAGACCATGCATTGCTATGCTCCGCTCGGGGCTTGTTGATTCAAATCCGACTACACAATGCAAATGACCGATTGGTTCTTTCCAACGCGATGACAAGCATCTACAAGCATCTACAAGCATCTACAAGCATCTACAAGCATCAGTAGCAATTCGAGATAACCCGGCCCCTGACCTCGTCTACTTTTGCTGGCATCGCCAACTGAGCCCACCCAGGCTTCTATCAGAAGCTCGTCCCGTCCACTGAGCGACCGATCCAGGTCGTCCTGGCAGCGAACAGGGCTAGAGCCTCGCCCCAGAGCGGAGAGTCTTAACCCGAGCTGGGTAGGTGGAGGACTCGAAGGCGCACCACCCCCAAGCCAGATTGCTACTCAGATTGCGTCCATTGCATGCGTCCGCCTGCTTAAACTGCATCCACCAGAGCCACTGAGGTGATCTCCCGCCAAATTTGACCAAGCTCCAATACCCCAAGGACCGAGAACAACAAAAATTACCCAAGCTTCAACCAGTACGTACCTCGAGTTCCATAACTGCCCGGTTAATTCTGTCACCAAGAGACTCTTGCGGTGTCAAAGCATCAGCACAAGTCACAGCAACGACATGACATTGCTTTACCTTGAATTTTGGGTTCATCAATGGCTCATTTCAGGGGAAGCATATGGCGTCTGCTTTCATGGATTATTAGCAAATCACACTTCACATAATCATGACTAGCTGCTGGTAGTTCCAGCCAAGACAAGTCCAGAGACGGCGCTACTCGTTGCCATCCAAGAGATGATCTTTCGCTTCGATACACATAAGGAGAAGCTAGTCCCAGAGGACTCTCTTCATCCAGGGCCATTGCCAAACCCGTCATGAGCTGTTTTTTGACCCACGACTTTTGCACCTTGTCGGCTCCACTTGTATAATTAAATGCTCGCCGGGCTTTTCGGCTATGCAGCAAAGACTCCCCAGAAAGGAGTTTAGAGAGTCACGGCCTTGCATATATAGCCTATGGCCAGGATTTGCCCAGTCTAGCCAGTGCTAGGTGGCACCAATCTGCACTGGACGAGAAGGTGCTTGAATGGGTCTTACTTATATCGTACGCGGCTACAACAAGAACGGTTCTCGATCGCACCAAGCAACTGGAATGGGGAAAAACAAATATTCATCAGCCTTGGCCCAAGTGGCTACTACTTTTCCAAGAGATCCCCAGGTCTTCGAATTGACTTCCTTTAATTACAAGGTTCTCCGGTATGCTCGACCCAGCATTTTGGGTTACCCGTGACGGTTTCGTTGTGAGACAACAGGAGCAGAGACATCCAAGCATTTCAATGTCTCAAAACTACGTCCCTCCACGCAACTTTGGATACTGCAAGCGTGCTACGGTTCTACTTTCTAACCAAGACTAGTTGTTCTGTTCCTGATTTTTAGGCCATAGAATTCGAGATGTTTTCGTTCGAGAAGACTGTTGATCAAGAGACATGGGGCACAATTGGCTGGATCCGGAGAGCACTGTGGATTCAGACTTTAGAGCCCCGATGAACCCTGGTTTACAGCAGGGCTCCTTCAACCACTGATGCAATATCCAACCCAGGCTTGCTGGGTTCTTTTTGTAGCAGAAATTGCTGGTGTCTCTCGTTTTTGTCGCCTGGAACACGTCCCGTCTGTCGATCATTCTTCAACACAAAATGTCCAGGTAGCGACTATTCTCTTCAATGTTACTTTTGGTCCAGACCTAGGCCTAGCAAAAGCATATCATCGATACAACAATTCCTCGACTATGTGCCACCAAAGCCACCCGTTCCTATATCCGTCTACAGCTCGTATGACTGTCACTGTATGGCTCAACCTAAACAAAGGTAACCATCCGGCGTTTGTCAGACGTTCACGGTCATCGAATGTGTAGCGTATGCTGATACGGACATTGGCAATGTGGATATGGAGGTCGGTACCTGCAGTAAGGTGCAACATCAAAAGTGCCCCCAAGTGCGTTATGCATATTTTGTACATATTGTCACCCCTCAAATGTGGGTGGTAGCTGAGTACGAGTATCCATAACAATCACCGCACATATACAACCAGTCTGACTTCATAACTGACTGTTTGTGTCACCAGTTGATATTCACATATAGAGTCTACTTGACTCCATACAACTTTTTACTTGTCTAGCTCTTCTCGTACTTCGAAATGATATACGTATAGCTTCCGACTACGTTAGCTCAAAACTCTTGCATCTTTTTAGTATAAAACCACAGGCTCCAACGCAATTTAAATATCCCCAAGATATCCACTCTTTTGACAGGCCCCTGCATCTTAAAGTGAGGTTAACCCCCGGTCCCTGGTCCAGTCCTAGTCCGGTCAAAAGACGACAGTACGTACCCATTAAGAGGACGGCGCCCCTGATCATTTTTGCTCAGGGGAGTTATCGACAGTTACTCTGCTCTTTAGCTTTCCAAGGACTCTGCAGCCAAACCGTGTTGACATTCTCTTATGGGATAATGCGGTAACCGGCTAATAGCCCCATGCTAGTCCTGTTTACCGACAGAGTCGTCGGACTATATCTGGCCGTTGATAATCTCGGACTTCGAGCCTTTCCAGGGTTTCCCGGTAATATGAGGTGCTGCAAGCTATCGCGCCGAGATACACCAACGCAGACGATGTCGATAGCTGGAATCGTTATACTGGCTCCCGTTCATCCTTCCCGTGCTTTCCCTCGCCTGATGTTCAGCCACCATCGTAGTTCTCATCCTATTCAAAGCCGACTTGTCGTTATCGCTTTGCATATACATACGCGTCCATGAGTCGGGTACGGTACAGTACAGTAGTATCTGGAACCAGCCGGCTTGGCACCCCTTACTACAGTTACGCACTTGTCTGTAGAATATCTGGTTCCGAAGGTCAACCCCAATGACTAGTTAGTTCCAGAGCTTCTGCGGCAGGTCCTCCTCCTAGTGCACGACTCATGACAAGCTTGTGTTTATTTTCTTGACCTTCGCTCAGCCACATATTGTGATCGCTGCCAAATAACGGCTTTCTTCTATACAATGGGGCGTTCGAAGGTTGTTCACAACACCGATTTTCTGAACTATAACAACTTCACTTGAAACAAAAATGTCCTCAAATAAAGCTTATGATTGTTCTTCCTTGTTCTCAGCTCCCCTATGCTGAGTTGGCAATGCTGTAGGCATGACTCAGGAACCATGAACCCTGCAACCTAGCTGAAGATGTGCTTTGACATAGAAACACTGCAGAACCAACAATGACGATGTCGAATCGAATTAGACTGGGGAGTGTTGCCTGCAGAGCAATAGAACCAGTTTACCAGGTAGGCCATGTAGCTGCCCCAGAGGAAATGTCGGGCCAACCCGACTGTGTTGGCTACCCTATAGCGAAGCTGCTTTTCGTCAATGAACAGTATAAACGTTGATGGCATGCTGAAAGGTCACTCATTCGATCTGTCATAAAGATCTGTATCATTCATCGCTCTGGGATGTCTGTACAATAAAAACATCAGAACCTCTGTGTCGTGGTGGACAGATCTGTCACGGACCCATGATTCAGCACATTTATAGTTACATGTTAACATTATTAGGACGAAAGAAGTTCTCCCGGAAGAACATATGAACTCGAGATCGATTTGCACGGTACTCAACAGGCTTACAATATAAGGATCATAGCAACAAACTACTTGATGGTAAGTAGTTTGCAAACCCTGATGGTTGTCACTTATGTGCTTGGGTCAACATTGCAGTCAAGTTTTCAACTTGGGATACGAAAGCAGCAGACTAACACAACTCACAATCAAGTAATACATGGGGATGTTGAAATTGTACTATTTCAGTAAAGAATCTCCGAGTTTAGTGACTCAAGTCATTCCGATTCATCTTTGAGGCATATATCAAACTTCTGTATTTACACTTGATACATCAACACGTCACTCGGGGCAAAAGTCACCTGCACTTCAATCAGCAATTCTTTCAGAATGAGTGACTTAGATGGGTGATGCAAAGTAACTTAGATAAGAATCCAATCAGTCATTGGGCACGGCAGCTGTGTATAGCCGACTTGGATATAGTGTTGTGCAGGCAATGCGTGAACTGTTCGGTCTTTGTCATTCATAACCATAAACACCCTCCTATGTACAGAGTAGCCCCTTCTAAAGCCTAACCAGCATTTTGTTTATTTCCAAAGAAGTACATTGATCCTGCCCGCATTATACCAGACTTTCTTAATGAGTCTCTGCCCAACTCTTGAACCAATCCAGTGCTTCAGGGTTAGCAACACTGGCATTGGTCTTGACATCCATGCCAGAAAGGATCTGCTTAACAGCAACTTCGATCCTACATCGATTGTTAGTACTTCGAGATCGTATACATTGAACCATCAACGAGACTTACTTCTTTCCATTACTTGTCTTGGGCACACCTGCTCCGCACTCCTCGACCACACCAGGAACATGTCGAGGACTCAACTCGGCCTTGATCTTTGACTTGATTCGTAGACGGAGATCATCGTTGAACTCCTTTCCGGGCACCATCACTACGAACAGACATACAGTCTCATCCGAATCTGTCTCTCGTCGACGTCCGACACAAACAGCATCCTCGACCTCAGAAGCGAAGAAACGCGTGAGGATGTTGTAGATCTCGGCTGATCCGAAGCGTACACCGGATGGCTTCAGTACACCATCTGATCGACCAAGCATAACCAGACTTCCGGTTGAGGGGTCGGGAATCTTGACGAAGTCACCATGATGCCACACGGCACCCTTGACGCCGCAGATGTTTTCGAAACGCTCGAAATACGCTGACTGGTATTTCGCCTCTCCATTGGGACCAAAAAATGTGAGTGGTTGACAAAGGAATGGCTTGACACAAACAAGATCACCAGGCTCATCAGCCTTGATTGGTTCTCCTGTGATTGAGTCGACAGCACGGATGGCCATACCGAGACCAGCACATTGGATCTCGCCAACGCGGACGGGAAGGAGAGGACAAGGGGCACCAAACAGCGAGATGATGTCTGTACCGCCTGTGATGGAACCGAGGTTGATGTGCTTGGGGAAAGCCTCGTAAACGAACTTGAATGTTGAAGGAGGTAGAGGGGAGGCGGTTGAGTAGATAGCCTGCAACTTGGAGAGATCGATTGAACTGTCACGGACAGGGTAGACTCCATTGGCTTCCAAAGCAGTCAAGTAAGCGGCCGAAGTACCAAAGTGAGTGACCTCCAGGTCAGCAAGAAGACGTGGCAGCGAGAGGTGGCCATTAGGTCGGAAAGGAGAACCGGAGTACACTACAACAGTGCTTCCCACAGCGAGAGCCGCTATGCTCCAGTGCCACATCATCCATGAAGTAGTCGTGTAGTAGAGCATTCGAGATGTTGAGTCAAGCGAACAGTGAAGAAGATGCTCCTTCTTGTGCTGAAGCAGCGTGCCCAGTGCAGTATGGACAATGGCCTTGGGAAGACCAGTGGTTCCACTGGAGTAAAGAACATATAGAGGATGGGCTGGGGGAAGTTGCTCAAACTCCAGGGCACCATCTGGAGCAGACTCGAGCATTTTGGTGTAATCGACAGCTATCACACCATGCTTCTCAAGCTCTTCAAGGCCGAGACCTCCAGAACTGATGTTGTTGATTACAACGACCCTTTCAAGCCCCTTATTCTTGAGCTCGGCCACAATCTCTGTTGTTTTTGACACACTTGACCACTCCTTGCCATTGTAAACAGTGCCGTTATCGGCAAACAGCACCTTGGGTGCAATCTGGTTCAGACGATCCAGCACAGCTGAAACACCATTATCAGGGCTGATACCAGTCCAGATAGCGCCAATTGCAGCAGCACCGAGCATGGCAACAAGTGCCTCGACATGATTTGACACGAAACCCGCTACAACATCGTTGGGTTTGAGGCCGGCTGCGCGCAAGGCATTGGAGCATCGGCGAACGGCCTCACGTAGCTCGGCCCACGAAGTAGTCACTGTGGAGTTGGGCAACTCAGTGACGGTTATCACAGCCGGAGCCGAAGGCTCGGGATGTGGAGAAGTTGCGGGAAAGAGCAGATTCTCGGCAAAGTTGAGGAGAGAGCCAGAGAAGAAGTCAGGCCGAGGATACATGGAAGCATTTTGAGGAAGGACCTGTGTGTGAGTTTAGTAGAGTTTCTCAACAATTTGATCCATTGACTGTAGCCGTAGACACAGAGAGCATCTCACTCGAGAAATCTCGCTTACACCAGGATTTCCATACCTCATCAAAATGCTTTGACGCTGTGACACCAGTGAAATGCCAGACTTCCTCCCAAAACGAAGCAACATCGTCGATAGACCACTTGTAAAGCGCTGGGTAACCGTCAAGATTTAGACCGTGCTTCTTGTTGACATGTTCGACAAACTTCCACATATGAGTGGACTTGGGATCCGGATGCCTCCAAAGGACATTGTCCTCAGAGAGAGGTGCTGCCGCAGAAGGCTCAAGTTTATCGATCGACATGACGGGCATTGAGATGTTAAAGTAGAGAGATTAAGAGACCCAACGAACCCCTCGGTGAAGATTATGTTGAGGGGCAACTTTAGCCACAAGTTGGAGAAGATATGATAACGCGAGAGAACAGGAAAAGATTATAACACTGGAACGAAACAATTGAAGAGGACTCTGATATTTGAGAAGTTTTAATGTCTTCTAAGTGTAGCGGACTTTGTATTCCGTCCTCTAAGAGCTCGGAACGGAACGATTCTCTCACTGCCGTGTCTATCGCGAACCGCTGAAAGCCGTCCCCTCCCGATCTCGGTTCCCTGTGGCTGTGGTGGGGGAGGCTGGTGATGTGTGGCTTCACCAAACCGATGGGAATATACCAAAACAAGATGCTATCAAATTATAATCGATTGCTGTTGATACGTCAACTTGCATTAGAAGTAGTCTGATCATACCTAATGACCTAGATCTATTCAACATGTCGTGGTTGAACACCATCACTGAGACGGGCAATAACCTGATCTCTTGTCAGGAGAAGCATATACAGATATACCATGCCATAGCAGACTGCCGACAGGGTTTCAATCAATTGTTCGTATGGAGAGAGTGCCAAGTACGCATGATAGCGTGATCATCCAAGCTCAGCTGGAAAGCTGAAGAAAATCACGTTATTTAGCATTTTTGGCGAGATTAGATATCCGTTAGCTACTCGCCTCGGACTGTCCATGCTTTATGTATGTATGTACTACTGTAGGCTCGGCATGGCAGATTCTCCTAAACTTCCGACCATCACTCGGGTGCCGAGGTTCTTTCTCAGGTATGTCATGGTCTACTGTAGTAAACAGTAACACATCAAGTCGTGGATGGTATCTGCGCAGGAACTGAGACAAGATGGTACCACAGTAACTTGGCACTGGAACTCTGAGAGGGCGATCAATACTTGAGAAAGGGTAATCCTATGCTGCTCTTTCAACTCCAGTATCATGAAAGATGCTCTTGGAGTTTGATCTGGAGATCACCAAGGAAAGTGAAGACTAATGTCACTCTCATGTGATTGATCATCGCGGACCGTGTGCATTAGTTAGTTGGGCTGAAGAGGAGCTGGCGGTGAAGGTTATTTGACAGCGGACGATTTTGTTCTCCTTTGATACAGTACAGAGCTGTATTTGGGTAGCGCCTTGGTCTGTCTGGTCATAGATGTCGGTGTACAAGCGCCAGGACTTTATGCAGTTGCCCTTTTGCGCATTGGGACTCGCATCATTCTTGTGCATTGTACGGAACAGAATGCCCAGCTTGAGTGCAATGATTGAACTATTTCGACAAGTCAAAAACTGTGTTCTAAGAGAAATAAGATCACGTAGTAACAGTTCTATGTCATCGGGAGAATTGATATGTGATGGAGTCCTGGGTTGCATAAGAACGTCTATATCCGGGTTCTTATTGGACCCCGATGAACTTGTCAATTACCGATACAGCTTCACTTCCAGCATTACTGCAGGCGTGCGCTACTAGCTTGTTCCGTGTAAACGAACCAGGCAGTTAGCCTCAATTGCCCAACTAGGTGCCATGAAAACACTGTCCAAGAATGAAACGATCAATGGCAAGGATGACTATTTTGAGACTTTGCGTTTTAGTCCATGCGAAAACAATTAAAAAATCAGTAAATAAATTGAATGTCATCATCGTTGTCGGCTTCGACGGAAAGTTTGAAGCTTTGGGGACGGCAATGCCCCTGGATGATGACATCTCACTTCGTTTTGATTTCATCATGACCAACGCTATTATAGAAGAGCACAAGATCTGATGGTGTGAAGAGCCTCGGCCCCTGGACAGCTGCCATTCGCTGCAGAGGGTAGACGAGCGAGATGTTGGTGCGAAGCGAGCCTAGAATGAAAATGTGGCGCTTCCTTTTAGAGGCTCCCGCGTGTTCCCATTCGCAGACCGGAGAGCTCGGAGTTGTAGGGGTTCATTATTCTGCAAACATTCATCCTTTACTACTACCTTGTCATTGATTAAGGAGGGAGCCAAAGATATGTTCTGATGATTACGAACACCATTCTGTGATTCCAAGGCTTGGTCCGTAAAACGAAATAGGCACGGGACGGGGCATAAACTATCGACGATACGCGCCTCGCCTCGGGGCTCTTGAGCCTCCCTAGACCATGGAAGAAAAAAAGGCAGTGCTGAAAGTCCAATACAGCGAGTCCCTTGTCACTTCAACCAGTAAGTTGTTGTGTGCAGCTACAAGGGAGCGAAAGGCGAGACGAAAAAACACACTGCAGGACCCCGCTGGTTGACCCCTTGAATTCATTCATCCAGTGCTTATCTCATGCTTGTGTCCGGTCCTCCCCGGCGGTTGCAGTTGCGGTTGCGGTTCTATTTTGTTGTACTTGTTTCTCGTACATCGTACATCGCATTTGGTGGTACGGTCAGCCGTGCAGGTACACGTAAAGATGCAACTTTAAACCCGTTTTTACCTTGATTGACTGGATGTCTGGTCAGCAGTAGTTTTGTACTGTATTCCACCCACGGTGCATCTGAACGCCAGTGCCAGGTACATAATACTAATGTTAGCACCATCATTCTATCCCCGCTGTTTCCCGTGGAGCGGAAAAGCTGGACTTTGATTGTTTTTTAATGCACCGAGATCCTCCCACTTTGTGCCGCAGACTCCGCTGCTGTGTCAAATAATTAATCAACTACCCAGGACTGACTGCCATCTGTTCCTGGTTGTTTTTCTTTACTTCCATCAACACTTCGTTGCTGCTTGTTGGGATTACCATCGTCGTCTCTACTTCGTTGTCCTCCTGCAGACAGGCTTCGGCCGAGTGAGCGGACTAACAACCAACTCCCAGCCATTCCGGTTTTCACATCTATCAATTACCAGCACTTCAAGCTTGATTCGATTACTCGATCGTCAATCTTTGATTGTTGATCTCGATCAATATCATCTTGCATTGCTTTAATACTTGGTTATCAAACTAAGTAGATAAAGACCACGGACACTTCTTCAATTCTACCTACGTACTTGACTCGTTCCGCAAAGAAACATCCTTGCGTTGCGGCCTGATCGATTGGATTGAATTAGAGCTTGGATCGATCTACGGACTTTTCAACGATCAACAACCTGTCTCGGGCCTTGGAATCCGAAGCAAGCAAACAACATAACACCAACTGTTTCTCTTTTCAACAGTAACTGCCCTGGGTAAGTCTGTGATTTTCTCAGTCTCCCCCTCTTAAAAAACACCCGAGATCGTCTCTGTGTCTCGCTTGGAACCCAATTCCGTTATTCCCCTGGTATTCTGGAGCCGATCATCTGGTGTTTTAAGCTGTTCCTGGCTGGACCACGGATGGATCCGCTAAGAGGCCCACAAGCAATTTGCAGTCGGCGGATCTTTACTTTCCCAGTTTGATTCGACGCCACCTCCTGCGTCCCCCTGTGCCTCCTGGACCACGCACCACCTAACCTGACCTAACTCACCTACACCTTCGAGTTTAACTTAAACCTCTTTATCAAAAAGAATCTCTTTCATCAACATTTGTTGTACCGTGCATAGTTCCAGCTCAACTCAACTTTCTTTATTGTCATTGTTTGTGTTGCTGCTTGTTCTGCCACGCGTTGCATAGTTGGCTTTATTCTTTGCACTGCCCAACATTTTCACAACCCTATTGAAAGCATTTGACTTTTCATAATCTCCTATCCCGAGAATATGCATTGCGGCCAATTCTGTTGATCGAATTGTTCAAAACTCAATTTCCTGCTGACACCCGCCTCTTGTTGCCAGACTTTCGAGTTCCTGTGCTTCAGCAACCCACTCGATCCCGAATTCTCCTTCGGCATCTTCGCGACCTAGCCTCCCTTTCGCTCGCGCACCACCAAACGACACACCTTTGCCAGGAGATATGCCCCGTCGGCTGAATCCATTTTCATCTTCGTCTTCCATGTCTCAACCCGTCAAGTCGGGCGAGAGGCGCCCCTCTACCTCAAAAGGCAACCGCATTACCAACTTCTTCTCCAGTAGCCCCAAGTCTACTGGTGCTCAACAAGCTCTCGCCGCCGTTCAGCAGAACCAGGCCAATGCTACTGGATTTTCTCCTTCTCCCGGTCTACCAACCATCTCGCTCTCCACTGCGAGCCCTGGTGATCCCAACAGCATCGACACGTCGACAACTACCATCTTCCAACCCCAGACCGCCGAGGAGATAGACCGCCAAAAACGAGCAGACGCCCAGTTCGGCCCCCTCTCTCACTCAAGTCACCGCTACGTAAGCCAGTCTCATGGAGAGGCCCTTGAGCCTCCCGTCGAAGATGAGCCTCCCTACTACTTCATACTCACCACATACATCAGCTACCTCATTCTGATTGTCATTGGTCACATTCGAGATTTCTTTGGCAAGCGTTTCGGAAACCCCAAACACTACCGTGCTCTCAAGGCCAGCAATGGCTACGCAGCCCTCAACAGTGATTTCGACAACTTCTACGTCCGACGTCTCAAGATGCGTCTAGATGATTGCTTCGCTCGCCCTACTACCGGTGTCCCTGGACGATTTATCACTCTGATGGACCGCAAGTCGGATGACTTCAACCGTACCTATGAATACACTGGCACCTACACTGAGACCCTCAACATGAGTTCCTACAACTACCTTGGTTTTGCTCAGTCTGATGGTCCCTGTGCCGACGCTGTCGAGGAGTGTGTCAAGCGATATGGCATCAGCTTCTGCAGCCCTCGTGGCGCTGCTGGTACCTCCGATCTTGCTCTCGAGGTTGAGCGTGAGGTTGCCGAGTTCGTCGGAAAGCCCGCTTCAATGGTCTTTTCTATGGGTTATGTTACAAACTCCAGCTCTTTCCCCGCCATCGTCTCCAAGGGTTGTCTGATCATCTCTGATGAGCTCAACCACGCTTCTATCCGTGTTGGTGCTCGTCTTTCCGGTGCTGTCATCCAGTCTTTCAAGCATAACGATATGGCCGATCTCGAGCGTGTTGTTCGTGAGGCTATCTCTCAAGGTCAACCCCGCACCCACCGCCCCTGGAAGAAGATTCTTGTTGTTGTTGAAGGTCTCTACTCTATGGAGGGAACCATGTGTGATCTTCCCGGAATTCTCGAGCTGAAACACAAGTACAAGTTCTATCTCTTTATCGATGAGGCCCACTCTGTTGGTGCTCTCGGTCCCCGCGGTCGTGGTGTCTGCGATTATTTTGGCATCGATCCTGCAGAGGTTGATATTCTCATGGGAACTCTGACAAAATCCTTTGGCGCCAACGGTGGTTACGTCGCAGCTGACAAGCACATCATCGACAAGCTCAAAAGCACCAACGCTGCTACCCAGTACGGCGAGACACCCGCTCCTTGTGTCCTCATGCAGATTCTGGCTTCTCTGAAACTTATCACTGGCGAGCTGTGCCCTGGTCAAGGTGAGGAGCGTCTGCAGCGTATTGCCTTCAACTCCCGATATCTGCGCCTCGGACTTAAGCGTCTTGGTCTCATCGTCTACGGCCACGATGACTCTCCCATCATTCCTGTCATGCTCTACCATCCCGCCAAGCTTCCCGCCTTTAGTCATGAGATGCTTAGACGAAAGATCTCCGTTGTCGTTGTCGGTTACCCTGCTACCCCCCTCATCAGCTCTCGAGCCCGTTTCTGTGTTTCTGCTGCCCACAACAAGGAGGATCTGGATCGTCTGTTGGCGGCATGTGACGAGGTTGGCGACATTCTTCAGATCAAGTTTTCTACCGGTGTAGCTGGTGGACTGGACCCTCTGCCTGAAGGTGTTTCACCCGAGAACGAGGCCGAATGGAGGAAGGACAACCGAATTCCCCTCAAGGCCCCTCGCTGGCGCCTAGAGGACGTTGTCCGACACGGCGTCCAGGATTCCAAGGCCCCCCTCCGCTAATATGGTGGCCCTAATCAAATTTTTGTTTCTGGTGTTTGACCACATGCTTTTTAATCCACCTATGTGCTCAGGAGTTTCCTGAGTGGCGTTTATGCAATTACTAGATCCGTCCTGTAAAGGAAGACGACGTTGCACGACGTTTAATGTCCTTGATTCTCTTCGGTGGCTAGCCATATGGCTGCCGCATTTACACACACTCTTATATAAGAGTTTTTGAAACGGGTTGACGGAGTTGAAGGCGTGTTGAGGTATGGGCCATCTTTGGAATGGGTATCACGAGGAAGACTCAGCAACCGCCTTGCAGGTTAAGATTGCAGAGTATGGCATATAGAATAATTAGACGACGTATATAAGAAAGAAGTAGTATAGCTCTACTTCGACTAATCAAACAAAATTATGATCAGATACATTCGCTTGTGCATTATCCCTGGCATCAACGGTCATGACAACTAGTTTGGTAGCTGTGGGTTCCCGATCTCTTGGCTATAATTTTACATACCGTGACAGCCCGCTGTTTGCTCGAGAGACACGTACACGATGATGATTCCGAGTCCATATCCATGGCTGTATACGCGGGAATGTTCGGTGCTCGGCCTCAAACAAACAATGTTTCCTCAGAATGCCTGTCATCGTCCTGTCTTTCGATTGAACCATGAACGTTTACATCCAGGTCTTGATAAACTTCCCTGCATACCTCATTTCCATGGTGTTTAAGTCTATTGATGTTTGAAGGAGAGACAAACAGAGGTTAGTTGAGTGGACTAGGAGTTCGATACATTTCAGCAAGCGGCTTTCCAGGCATCAGAATGTTTTAAAACCGTTGGCTGAGACTTTTCTAAACGCGTGTTGCCAGCCAACATTGACTTGTGTTTATGGATGTCAATGAACCTGCCCATTTGTTTATTGAAGAAACAACAACCATCCAATGGCCGGTTGAGAGATGCATCGGAGGGTTGGATAGTGGAATGGTTGGGCGGGCTACAGCAGCGGCACCTATAATAATAGTGCGCGAGGGCCTGGCCGGGGCGCCGGCAGGGGGATGCTGTCAGTGGAGCGGGACGGGAGCCAAGGCGAGTTCTCAGTGGAGGATCAGTTATTCAAAGTCCCTCCCAGGCCGCCCAGCAAGGCCCAGCATGGCCCACTACCTATGAAAACGGCCAAGAGTCGAGCTAGGTACGGAGTACTTCCAGAAAAAGGACTGAAGCCCTGTCATCTCATGTACTCGGTACCTAAAAACAGAGATGCTGTTTTCCGCAGGTCGTTGGTACTGCAAGTGGAGGCTATCCCAACTTGGGTAGCACCTCCTCTTTCCACACCCAAGCGCTTCCACGAGCAAGACCAAAGCAAGACAGGCTTGACCAAGACCAAGACACAACACAACCCCGTCATCATCACCACCACAGCCGCTCTCTTCTCCTCTGGCTACCTCCCACCAGACTTTTCCTTTTGTTCGCATCGACGGCCTCGAATCTGGGTCTACTTATTCTCTTGTGATCCTCGTTTTTCCTACTTCTACGTTGCCTTACTTCAGCCGTCATCGAAAAGTTGCCTGTCGAAGCATAAGAGACGACATAATCTGGTCACTTTATGCGAATTTCGGTCGGCTCTTGGGTTAATTATTTCTGGACCCTTAAACCAATTCTTCTGCTTGCTACCCAGTAGCCCAGCCATTCGATTCATTCCCTCGCATCCTGCAGATTGCGCCCATTTTCTCGACTCCTCTTAATGACCTTCTGATCACGACTTGCATGAAAGTACGAAGCATTCGACCGACCGACCGGCAAATTCCAAACCTCGTTCCTCATCCTCTTCAGCCGACTGTGCTCGATCCAGCGCATCTGTCTGCTCTTTGCGGCATCACCACCACCATCGTCGCCCGAATTAGTTTTTTGTCTTACCTACCTCCTCAGCTGTTGGCGCCAACTCCCTCACAACCGTCAGGATGATGAGCTTTGATGGTGGCACAGCCTACGCCGAGTCCGATGCCGACGACGAATACGAGCGAAGCATGGGCTCTCCCATCACCAACTCCGAGCATTCTCCCATAGACTCTGAGCTCTCTACGTCCGCGGAGCATACTCCTACTACCTATGGCCACCGCAGCAGCGCCGACCGTCTCCCAGAAACCATCATCTCTGAATGGACAGTCGAGGAATGTGCTGATTTTATTGGCACCATCGGTCTCCAACAGTATGCCGATCGTTTTATAGGTACGTCTCTGGTCTGGGCATGGCCCTCTTCGTATAACATGCCGGCCACTTTGAAAGAGTGATAACTGACATTTCAACCGTTACAGAAAACGAGATTGTCGGCGAGGCTCTTGTTGCGCTACAGCATGACGATCTTAAAAGCATGGGCATCGCCAGTGTGGGACATCGTCTTACAATCCTCAAAAGCGTCTATGATGTCAAAAAGGCTCAAGATGTGCCCATTGAGAGCGACCATTACCTGCCCCTATGTACGTTGTTTCCGGTTTCCCCTCCTTGGTGGACTGGCGTGATTCTAATGCGTGACCCCTGCAGCTGCCGACGCTGAAGCGCAATATGCTACCGCAACTATCAAGGACATCAAACATTTGGTCGAACAGTTTCGCCTCCGCGACGAACGCATGAGTCTACTCGAACAGGATCTGCGACGAATGACGGACGACTTCAGACGATTGCGAGAAGATATGTTGCCAGCCTTGCGCCTTGTCAAGGATGCGCAGCAACCATTGCCCAACCTGTCCGGAAACCAGCAAGCGTATGGATACGAAACTACCATATCGCCCCCCGCACCAACACCACCCCCGGGCTCGAGTCAATCTGGAAGCTCAGTCAAGCGACAATACTCAACTCGCAAGATCTTAATTGGAGCTACACCTAAGAACGCATCGCCCACGCAATCTACGCACGAGAGGTCAATAGCGGAGACCGCACTAGACCCTTCCAGCGCAGCAGAACGGGCCATCCTATCGTCTTCTCATCTTGCAGCGATGAACGGAGGGGGCCAAGGCGCGTCATCTCCTTCGTATCCCTCACCCAACATTCCCTCTCCAACGTCCCCCCAGACCCACATGTCCGCTACCACCCTCGCCTCTCGATCCTACCGCAGCGAAGCACCGACGCCCTCCACACGAACCACCTTCAACGACGACGGTCACGCCAATGCAGCTTATACTTCCCGCGAAAAGGCACCGCAAGGACTGCCCCGCAGACGAGAGACCCCTGTACCTGATACACCCAGCCAGAGTAATGCTTCAGTCGAAATCTTCAAATCGTTCCGCGTCAGTATGGAGGACCCTTGCTACAAGGTTCTACCTGCTGCACTCAAAAAGTACCAGATCAACGCCCCTTGGGACCAGTATGCTCTCTACATTGTGTACGGAGACCAGGAGCGTTGCTTGGGTCTAGAGGAGAAGCCATTGATTCTGTTTAAGCAACTGGATAAAGAAGGCAAGAAACCCATGTTTATGCTTCGAAAAACGACGACCGCACCATTAGACGGGGAGCCAGGCAGCGCGGGGCTAGGCAGTACCTCGAGAGGAGCGCCGACAGGTTACGATCCTCCGGGAGGCATCATCTAAGCTATTCTTGGAGTCGCTGGCTTTGGTGGATCAGTCTTGCAGTCCAAGCAACAGGCTTTGAACGGCGCCTACCGAAACCCGAATACTATCGAGAGGCGAGCACAAGATGCATGTTGTACGTCAGACTTGCAGGGTCGGCGCAACCCACCGACATATGGCCTCATCACGCCGGGGCAAGACCCAGATGCGTTTCTTGGAAGTCGTGCAAGTGGAAGTAGGCAAGATTTAGTAGGCAGGTCGGGTTGCCTGCATGACGTTTGGTGATGTTTGTTTCAGTGGGTCGGCGTTTCTGAGCTGAGGTGGTGAACCTGAAACACCAACCATGAGCTATTACGGGGCAGAACGCTAAATGCTGCACTGGCCTACTGCGTACGTCTCGAGCTGAACCATATCA
The DNA here is from genome assembly GCA_013618405.1 of Fusarium hainanense. Taxonomy (NCBI): domain Eukaryota; kingdom Fungi; phylum Ascomycota; class Sordariomycetes; order Hypocreales; family Nectriaceae; genus Fusarium; species Fusarium hainanense. The sequence continues at coordinate 60,860 of JABFEW010000234.1, read as the reverse complement.
TTGGTATGATTCGGTCACTAAAGAGGAGGCTTGTTTGAAGACAAGGGTTTTTAGAGAGTTGCCGGGTTGGGCAACTGAAGGTCCCTCGAGTCGTGGAGCTTGGAGCGATTCGGCCTATGGACAGTTTCCCTCAGAGCTATTTGCTTTTGTCAGAAGGACTTCCACCGAGGTAGAGGAGAGCAGCGATCAAGCCACGGCTTTCATGTGCAGCATTTTTCATCTTTCATGGGGACATTGCGGGTTATGGCGTTTGAAAAGTCGACCAGGTGTTATTCTGCAACAAACGGCGGGAATGTCCATCGTCGTTCTATTTTTGGGCTTGCATCTTAATTTCAGCGCAGCAAAGCACAGTACAGTACAGTACAGAACATGGAGGAAGGGTTGATAATTAAGAAGCGGGTTGGATCGGATCAGGTGTATGTATTAAGGCTAGGATGGCCGGGATTTGTACAAGTCGGATCTTATGGACGTTGCCCTATGGGAGGTATGTTGGCAGCTGTTGGGAATTGGACATGATATTGGCGCTTGTGAAAAATACTCATGTGTAGTACTACGTAGATACATAAATCTTTTGAAGTTAAGATTCAAGACAATCGCTTTCAAGTATCTTGCTTTGATGTGCTCTTATCATTGAATAGTAAATACAGCTCTCGCTTGCTTCCATTGCAGTCGTTTCTCATAGTCTTGTATGCAGTATATCCTCAGTGCTTCACCTAACATACCATTGCCAAATCTTCCCGAAAGCCTCCCCTTTACTCATCGCGAACTCTCCAAGAAACGCCGCCACCGCCTCCAATGGAACACCCCTTCTCATAGCCGTTTTATCATCCCAGCTCGAATGCACACCTACCAAGTTCCCCGTCGCTCGGTCAAACAAACCTGCACCACTGTGTCCCCAGTACGTCCAGCAATCGTGCTTAAGAGCTCCGATTTTGCTATTGTCATGAGGGTCCTGGTCCTCAGCCATTCCACGGAATGCACCTTCGCTGAGCTCCAATGTGCCATACCCGGTCTTTTTCTTCTTCCTCGACTCGAGGTCTTCTGAGCCAGGATGACCTATGCACAAGAGTTTGGAGTTGAACTTGGGAGGGGATGATGCAATGCGGGCATAAGGGAAAGGCCTTTGGGGTGACTGGGCTTTATCGATGATGAGAAGAGCAAGATCTCGAATTGGATCCCATGAGATTATTTGGGCCATGACAATATTTCCGCTTGCGGATATAAGAACGCGGAAAGGGACCTTTGCGAGTTCCCCTGCATTCTCTGCGACGCAGTGGGCGCAGGTGAGGAGGATGCCATCAGGGGAAATGCAGACTGCAGTGCCAGCCTCAGCTTGTGCAAAGACATAAGTTGCATCCACGGGATTCAGGTATGTCATAGGGTCGAGAGAGATAGAGCGAAGAATATCTTTGGGAAGAGGGACGGTATGGCTAGTGAGCCAGTCATGCTTAGTGACCATGGCATCACGGTCTTCTGGAGGAAGAGGGATTCTCCATCTGGAGTAGTCTGATGGAAGAGGAGTGATTGGGGGCTTCTTAGAGTCTGAGTCTGGACTTTGATTTCTCTGGGGTGAAGCAGATGATGTAAGTGCTTGACGGGTTGAACTGCGAGTTTGACGAGTTGTGGCGTTGGGTGAAGCACCCGTGAGGTCAATTGTTGCAGACATATGTGACCGTTTCTGATAGTATGTTCAAGAAGGTAAAGATTTGTTTGAATATGGAAAATTGTGACTGAGGATAATGAATTAAATGCAGCATTGAGTTGCCCTTTTTATCGACTCGTCCGTGTAAGTCGATATGGCCAAGGTGGATTGGCTGCCTAACACTAGCAGGCAGAAAGCAGGGGTATATGGTCTAAAGAGCAGGATAGCCTCTCGATACAACATCATGCCCCAAATTGGGAAATGGGAAGGATGGAATAGGATCAGGCTAAATGATCGCCTAATTAAAGTTCATCCATGGTGAACACGAGTTATTGCAATACCTATAGCACGTGTCATGTATGTGACAGAGAGGATGACATACTACGCAGTAGGGAGCAAGAAATAAGTTAACGAATGCACTAGTCCAATCTACCATAAAGCAACTTAGCAATTCTGTCTCTCGTCCTTCTAGCTTCAACTTTCCTTGTCCCAGGAGATAGCTCGTATGACTTTCAGGCAACCACTGTGTGATCTTCATCTTCAAAGAATATGTAGATGTACAGCCTCTTGGCTCGAGACACCTTGATGTTCCAGCAATGATTCATTGCAGGTTTCTGTATCTTCTTCATCGGTATAACCGTCTGCGGCGCCGCAAGCGCAAAGAGAGGATCACGTTAGAATCCGTGTATACGGAAGTTTCTCGAGTTGTCTCTTGAAAGGTGTCACATAAGGGGGGTGACGACCTTGCTGGGCCATGATCGGAGTCTAGGATGGTTGGTGAGCTAGGTAGGTATATAAATAGTGTTCGACTTCCTGCTTACAGCCAATAACCCAGTTCACCAGCATTCTCTTGGTGGCATACAAATATACAACATTATACACTGTCTCTGTACCGCCGAATACAATCACTCACTTAGTTGTTTCGTACTCATGTCGGTATTCAGCCAGATATCTTGATGGGAAAGGGTGGCATCAGACTTGTCTTGACCTTTGAAGTCTGGCAGAAGTAGTTTTGAGGGAGCTTTTGGCCTTGATTTTGACATGAACACCCGTCTTCATGTCTCTCACACCCAGGATCAAGCTCCCCTGTTCTTGATGCTCTGCTGTTTCGACCTTGTGTTCAAACCATATGTCAGTCGAAATGGTGAGTGTACTGTTTAAGTAACTATGCACCACACTACCTATGAGCTGTCTTGGCTTCACACTAAAAGTTCATGTGTCAATTGGGAAATCTGGATACTCGTGAGTACCTAGCATGTCATTTATCCTGAGCTCAATATGTGAGCGATGCTCTGCCCAGACTCCACCTAGTCTAGTGGCCGAGTCAATGATAGCCAGCACTTTTTTCTGGATGCAGCAAAGATTCCCTGTACAACCCACCTTGCGGTATATCAGTTTAGAGTCTCTTCTGACGTGCACAATGAGATCGTCAAATGGACTGCAGCGAAGAAGGATATAAAATCTTGCCAGCTCCAACGACCATGAAATCGACGGTCTCCGTTGTTAAGACCTGATGGTCTGTAACGCAACTTCGAATTGAGCACGAGAATGATCAAAGACGACAATATGGTTCTTCTGTGGGACACAGGATACGGTTTCATCCTTGAACATCAGGTATCATGAGCTGAGTGAGTCAGTTTATGCTACCGTAGCTCTATGTCTTGCAGCACCAAGTGGTGAACACTTGCACGATCACGCTCGTAGATACCTTTTTTTTCTTAAGACAGAATAAGAGGCCCTGAACTTGATACAACTGGACACTCACACTAGCATATAATTCAAGGTCAATCTTACAACTACCTATAGTAGTGCCTACATTTTGGGCAAAATGACGTCCAGCGTCTCCCCCAGCACGACCATTCCCTTAGGAGCAAGAGGTCGAAGGTAGCAGCAAAGGCAGTAGCTGGAGGAGAGTTGTGCTAGTAGAGGGTAATTAATTGTGCCGGCTCTCACTACCTGCCGATTAGGTCGAAACTCAAGTAGGCACCTACCTTACCAGTAGGTTGTCAGATATCTGGAAGACAGGCACCTACCTACCTACCTACCTAGTAATTAGACCTTCCCTCTTAACTGCATTCTCCTCTTTCATTGTAACTTCTCTCATAAACGAACTTGGTCTTGGGCGATATATGTTTCTGCTATGGCAGGTTCTTCTAGCTCAACCATCAACCATCACGCAACAACATCTTCACGTTTTGTATTGTCACACGAATATCGGTGCCGCAGCTTTATCATCGCCGCCGCGCTTTTAACATCTCTCACGAAGCTCAGCTGATACATCCATCATGGCCAGCACTCTGTTATTCGCCTGCATCCTCGGGCCCTTAGGTTGCTTGTTCATCATCTGGAGCCTGATGTATCTGCGTGCCAAAGCAAAGCCACCAAAGGAGAACCAGTCAACCTCGATATCATTCTTTTATTGGTTCAGAGTACTCTTTTATGTTCTGGAATTGGTAAGCAAGTTCTTTAATCCCGTGAAAGAAACATTACTGACGATGTTGTCCATCAGTTCGCCTAGATAGCCGAACTCGTGATACTCTGCATGGAAGAGAAGGCAGAACAACCACCTCACTCAGGCAAAATCAGCCCAGAAGAGTGCAACAGATGGTGGGACCCGGCTGGATATTTGCAAAAGGAAATGTCCAACTTGTGGCTGGCAAGTCTGATAACTTACACTTGGTTCTACCTCTTTCTCAAGGTGAATGTATTGTTGCCAGTCTCTCCCGCCACCAAGCGCCCGAACAGTTGGGGTTGGTGGTGGCTTTCACCCATCGCGGTCATCGAGTTGTCTACTGCCCTTGTAACCTCATTTTATCTCGCCCGTGCAAACAAGGGTATCAAGAAATGCTGGTGGGAGGATGATGAATGTAAGCGATGCCTACAAGTATCATACATACAAAGACTGACGATCTTCAGGTTTACGCACTCAACGCCTTAGCCATACACGGGACACCTTCGCCACTGCAATGAACGACGTCCTTACGTATCTGTACTTTGGCGCAACGTCTATTATGTCTGTGCCGGAGGTACCCAAAAGGCAAATGTTGGTGATCGTTCTCTTTTGTTTAAGTGGTGTGGTCGCAGCGGTGCTCGCGGGTTATCGAGCATAGGAGGTGTCACAGCCCAGCAAGAATGGGCCGTTCAAGGTCGATCACCCGCGCATCTTGATGATGGCAGAAATGTTTTCTGTCATTGCGGCGTCGACCATTTTCGCTATCACGAGCCTGTCAGTTGAATCTAACAGCATCTTGTGATTGATAGCTAACCTTGACTAGTTGGCTCGAAGGACGCAGGAAGAAGGAGGAACTAGAAGAGGGCATGAGGAGAGCGGAAGAGGAGAAGAGGAATAGAGAACAGGAAGAAGCGGCAAAGGCAAATCATAAGCCCCCGGAAGTGCATGAAGATAGCGCTCAGTTTTGTAATCTCTGGAGTAAGAGACATGGCTAGATATCTGATAGTGGTAACCAATAGCGATCAGAGAATAATTGTTGCTTTTTTGTTTTTTCTTACTCTCTGCTACCTCTTTGCTGCCCCTTTGCTGCCTCTATGTAAGCCTGTCTGGCTACTCTGCCGTCTCTTCAGAGTGTCAGAAGATGGTCGCTGTGAACACAAGAGACGAAATGATTTGGTCACCTTATGGTAACTTGGACATGTACTTAGGTTACTTTTATTGGTATTCTAAATCCTAGAGGACAATTCTTCTGTGTATGGTATTCTACCTATGATGGTGTTGTTGTTACAGGACCTGCTTAAGCGAGTCATTCTCATTCTCTCTATCAAACGGAAGCCTCTCGACGCCGCCTCAACCTTATCAGCACCCCGCAGTTTCCGGGTTCGGGGCGGGGGAACATCCACATTGCGGGTCTAACCAATGGGGTCATGACGTGTATAGCCTCTAGACCGATCAAGGCATTAGAATTTAGCCTTTGTCAAGGATCACCGATTAGTTGAGGTGAATCTGAAAGTGAAGCTGAAGTTGAGACCAATTGCTTTTGTTTTTCAGATTGAAAGATGCCTCATTTTCTTCTGCTGGCATCCGCTTATACACAAACGACGTTCACAGTTTGGTGCAAACACTGGAAACGATAGTACTGATATGCATTTCTTGGCGTCGAGCCTATCCTATCAAGTGGATTGCAAACTGTATATCCGTGACATTGAAGCTTGGGCCGTTGGGGATTCGTAAACGTCTTGGCATCTCTCTCGACATGACATTGATCTGGACCGTTAGTTAGTTGATGAGATTAGCTTAAAAAGGGAGGTGCTATAAGGGAGAAACAGAGGGAGAGTCTAGAGATGCAGTAGCTGAAAGTTGCGGAGAGATGCGGGCAACTCAGATGGGATCTTCCCTGCTCCCTGCCTTCCTTGATGCTTATTAGCTTTGGAGAAAGGGAAAATCCTTGTCGATTCTGTCTGAGGGTTTTACAAGATTCCTTCCTCTCATGCGCTGCGCTGCCTTCTCCAACCCCCAACCCCCAGTTTGTCTCCATTCTCAATCACCTTTTTCTTCAACCTCCGGACTTTTTTTTTTTTTTTTTCTCTTCAAGAATCTTGGCTCTGTTTTATGTTGATTTCTCCGTTGACAAGTCAGACACTGGTCTCTACATTTGCGTTTCTTCACTGACGCTATCATTCGCAAGACGGGCCGTATTTCCATCGTCACTCGGCACGTGCCTCATCTTGACGGGCCAAGAAGGCACCCAATACTTTAAGAGGGTAGCAGGAATTATCCTTTGCACTTGAGGCGCCAAAAACAAGTAGTCTTCATGCTGATGTAAAGCGGCATAAAGAGACTAGATTATTTTATCATCTCGGCGGTCAAATCTGATACCCCGGTGGTGCGCATCTTGTCGATCATTTAGCCCGACATATCCCACCTCCGTTACTTCCGCTCCGGTCCATCTTTCGGACTTTGTCTCGAGTTTCACAACCTACAGTACTTTCGTTACTTCGATCGCTGCAATTTAAGCTTAACCCTCACTCAGCTTTCGCCCCCTCGCCTCTCACATTCGTTTGGCAGCCATCTTCTATCTGCCGCACCGGTTTCGCACAATGCCTATACCACCCTCATGGCATCTTATTTCACGCGGCGAGCATGCCTCGTCGCCAGAAAGCGATCAATCCTCAACGGCCGGCACCACCGGAAACGTCGTTCCTTCGAATGCGTTCGCAGATGATTTGTTTCGCGAGAAGTTTATGGGCATCGCTAAGGGAGGCTCTAATGGAGAGAAAATCATGCGCGGCTTTCTGATCGGCCTGGCCATCGGCTTGGTGGTTGCGTGCTTCTTCTGCTGTTGGTATCCATGCTGCCGACCACGCCTACAAAATCGACGCCGAAGACGACGACCGCGCAGAGGACCTCCCGCCACAGACGAAGAACAGAATCCTACACAAGAAACTGCACAAAACAACACACAGAATACGACAAATAATGCGCCTCCCGCATAGCGCAATGGCGTGAAACGGACGGTCGTGTTGAAGGAGTGTGGACTTGCACGCCCGCGCGATAACTTGAGGGATAACTGGTGCATCATCTGCTTCGCGACATATTTTCGGATCGAGCCCGACAGAGGACGGCTTTAAGAGCGTTATGATACGGGAATACACCATGACGAGCGCATTGGACTATGCTTGAGATTTAGACCGACATTGGGCTCTACACAAATAAGTGGGCGCAAACACACAGCAATCATTGTGTCGTTGAGCTCCCCGTGGACTTGCGTTACCAGCAAAAGGGAGGTACCGAATGCGAAAAGAGCCATCCAGATTTGGTCGCATTTGCAATTGAGCAAGGATGGCGACGAACAAGGTCTTTTCGAGCATGGACTATGATATGAGATTTACGAGAAGGCGTTATGAAAGGGACAGCACTGCATTGGCATTGGATTACAAGGCGTTAACGGGATCATGTACACATTTTTGGTTGGGGTCAAAGTCTCACAAAACGAGACACACTTTACGCATCTGTAGTTCTTGCATCGGTGTATCGCTGGTAGAGACAGAGAGACAAAGATAAATGACGATGAGTTTTGGTTGTCTAGAACAGTCAAGACAGATTTCTACTTCTGGGGTATATAGCTACGCAATAACAGGAACATTCTCCAAGCTGAACACTGAACCTATACTTACATGGATTGCCCTTGTTATTTTGTCTCTTGTGCCCTTGATGACCAATATTCCCAATACCCTGAAGCAGGGCAGATCAGTCCGTTCACTAGCACGGGTACCTGATGGAAACATGCACTGAAGGTGACGCAGTTGCGAGGCTCAAACAGGTTGTTTGTCATTGGACGCGCGTTGACAAGGAAGTTGAAGATGCTTAATATATTGAACGCCACTCATTGGCAGGGTCGCCATTGGAAGACAATCATTGGACTATCACAATCCGATAACTTGACATGACAAGGAAAAGGACGAGAATAGTAACATGCACAGCCTCTCTGAATACAGTAGTGAAGTCGGGTGTGGCGTTTGGCCACGTTCGGTACGTAGCGGAAATAAGAATCAAGTGAATCAAATAGAGGAATGTTCTTAGAAGGTCACTCTATTCTTCTTTATATTTATCTATTCTTTTCTCAGTTCTTTTCGAAGTCTTTCGTCAGCCAAGTTTCTCTTGACCTTGTGACCATACTAAATCAGTCACAAGCTGCATTGGATCGCATTCGAGCTGAGGACTTCCCTGCTTCAAAAACTGCCCCGCCTTCCAAGTCTCAGCCTGCCGCGCAATTGTTTGGGCTGCAAGGCTTTTTCTTTCAACAACCTATTCGAGTATTAGTACGACTTGTTTTCTACTCTCGTTACTTTGAAGATTGCTCGTTTCATTTGCGACATACTGTTTCGATCCCAAATTCTCGTTGCGCGCGTGGTACGACTGGATACTACGTCATTCTGCGAATTAACTCTGCGACACCAAACAAACAACATCGAATTGCGATTCAAGTTCTAGACGAGGAACGAACTAGACAAGATGCTGGACGAAAACCTCCCGACCTACCGATTCAAAGCCTCTTCAGAAAACCCGCTCAATAGTATTCTCTACTTTACACATAATGGATCAGACCCGAGCCCCGAATACCTCGTAAAGCGACCGTCTCCCTCCGACGCCAATGGCCAGTATGCGCTTGGCATATTCGACTCACAGAACAACTCTGTGATATACGCCGAGGTAGGCGTCAAGCCTGAATGGGTATCCCCCACTCTATCTGCTGCCGAAATCCGCGCGCAAAACGGCAACCCTCCGCCCAAAACTCCTATCATACCAGACAACTTTGCGGTTTCGCTGTACAATCCCGATCAGGACATCGCCGTCAAACAACATCAGGGTAGTTGGGGAAAGACGGATACTTGGGAATTTGAACTGCCAGAAAGGTCCTTCAAATTGCCCAGTTCCAGCCAGATCGACCAGGAAGACCGGCCATCTCTTGCCGAGTTGGTTCCCAAGGTGGTGTTTCGCTGGAAACGAGATGGGCGCTTGAGCAAGGATATGACATGCTATATGACTGGTAGGAACGTAGGTGGCAAGAAGAGCAAGGAGCCTGATATCACCGTGGCCTTCTTCCGGGCAAAGCACGACTCGACGTTGACCATATACGAGCCCAATATGGCTCGAGTTGAGATTGAGGACCGAAGAGGTCTTGAGATTGCTCTTCTCATGAGTGCCGAAACCATCAAGGATCTCTACCTAAGCCCAAGCCAAGATCCTTTCCACATCCTTGCCTCGAATGGCCGACGTCGCCAGAACTCTCGTCCAGCAGCAAACTCCTCCAGTGGTCCAGCCATGGCGGGAGCCTTGAACAACAACCGACCATCGTCACCCCCTCGCGCTCAAGCCGCGGCGCAACCCTCAAACAACAACGCCCATCGTCAGGCGGAAATTGATGCTGAAACAAAACGCTTGCAGGCTATGGTAGCAGAGGAAGAGCGGAAAAGACTGGAACATGAGCAGGCAGAGGAGGAAGAGCGCAAGAGGATCCAGCAGATGTTGGAGACTGAGGAGCAAGAACGTCGCAAACGAGAAGCCGAGGTTGAACAGGAGACGGAGCGACTACGTCGGGAATTTGGTATGGCTGGTCAGGATTTCCAGAACCAACCAAGCACAAGTACAAACAATGGTCACCCATCACCGCCATTACCCCCTCGACCTCACTTTGCCTCAGGCGCATTGCCCGCGAGACCCAGCAGCAGCGGACCAGCGCCCAGCGGTCAACAACATCCAAGCTTTGCGCCGCCGCCTGCACAAGCTCAACCCGGTCCCAGTGAGGGTGGAAAGAAGCGCCATGGTCTCGGTGGTCTATTGCAAGGAGCAGCACCTTACGCAGGTCCAGCAGCGGCGAGCGTCAGTGGTTTCTTCAGCAGTCGCAAGGACGAGGATAAGCGGAAGAAAGTACACAAGAAGCGCAGTGTACATTTCTAAGTAGAGGCATGGCGAGCTCTTGGGTTTTTTGTTGTTTATATGGTGTTATGTGTACTACAAGAAGGATATACCATAGATTTTGGGAACGTTAATTAGGTATGAATGAAATGACTTTGTTTTAGACTGATGCTTTCTAGTAGAGATAAACGGTCGAAAGACAATCTCGGGTTGAGTTGCCATAAAGTCATAAATCGTGTCCGTCACACCTAGACATAGAACCCATCCCATCGCTCGGTCATAGCTGTTTAACATCCGGCGGTGTGCAGTGAAACGAAAGGCTTGTGTCGTCCTGTGCAACATGGGATGAACGATCGGCTGGAACGTAACTTGTGTTTGTGGAAAGTGTCTGACACTGAGACTAGATCGGACGAAGGGTGAAAGATCTACATTTGGTATCGCCTGAATTGAAGTGAATTGACTTTGAGACTTGAGCGTTATGTCGTCTTCTGCGCTCTTGTCAAGTAGATTCGCGGACACGGCAATCGCTCATCGAGTTTATCCCCAATGTCTTTGTTCTCGCTGTCAACTGGACTTGCTGGGGGCGACTTCATGCTGCGTAGTGGAATAGATATGACATTTGGAGGTTTGTACGGTGTAAACGAGCGGACGTACGCAAGGTCACCTGAAAACATTTTGGCTTGACAGTTTGTCTAAAGGACAGAGTTGGAGATGTGAGGAAAGTGAATTTATGGCTTGCAGGAGAGGAGAAGTAGTGTAATGGTGAGATGAATGGCTTATTGACAACTGTTCTGGGTTATTCATTAGACACTTGGGCCATCAACAACTCAATAGTGAAATCTATGAAAGAGAAATTGGTCCTATTGACTTTGAATATTGACTTGAATAGCTAGCTGATCAGAAATGTCTTTCATTAAACTGACTCTAGGTAAATATCGTACGATATCGTGAGAGCTGAAGTCCGTTGATTGTAAGCAAAGCAAGGAAAGTCTGCAGGATCACTGATATTGAATGATAAAGTCAATGATTATATACGGTATCAGGTATAAATAACGAAGTCAAAACAGCTTGCTTTTGTTCTATAAGTGGATGGTTCGTTATATCATCCTAGATGGTTTACTGACTCCACAAGCACCAACATGGACCTAGATGCGAATCGCTGTAATTGTGGTTCTAAGCCATCGATGATTGAAGGAAGAACCGCGCGCGTTGGTAAATGCTTGTTTTACAATCAGGGTGGAATTCCAATTAGAAGATCCCCTGTCGATCATCATTCCCGATCGAATCCTACGGCAACACCAAAATGGATGTTTATTAGAGAGAAGAAATGTTTCACCGGATTCTGAAGCAGCAACTTGGACCATTTCAGTCCAAGCGCGCTTTCCCATCTGGGTTCACGTCACTCTCTGTTTGGAACATGGCGAAACAGCCTAACCTCTTATTGACGACGCATGGTTGTTTAACGCATCAATGCCTGTTGTAGAACGTGGGTTCGCTCTTATGAAGGTTGAGGTAACCAGGATAGTTCCACAATGCGAGAAAAGGGAAGGAACGAAGGATCATTTATAAATAGAATGCCATAACGCGTTGTCCATATTACTACTTGGTCTTCCTTTTTGGCTTGGAGAAGTGTCGACTTTACACCATCAAGCCTGCCTCTCAAGATGCGCTTCTCTTTTATCTCGGCGGCTGTCTTGGGCCTTATCGGCTCAGTCAATGCTTGGGGTGGTCTTACTCCTGATAGCCCAAGATTCCGAACATTGGAACGTCATGGTCTCACGGTCTTCAAGCATGCTGCCACCAACACCAAGCTTGAGTATGTCAGTAACTCTGGAATCTGCGAGACTACGCCTGGAGTTGATCAGCACTCTGGTTACTTGAATGTCGGTATGTAAACTCATCCCTCAATTCATCGACATCATGTTCTAATAACGATGTACAGGCAAGAACCATAGCATGTGGTTCTGGTTCTTCGAAGCCCGTAATAACCCAGAGGATGCGCCTCTTGCCATCTGGCTGAACGGTGGCCCTGGATGTTCTTCCATGGTCGGTCTCTTCACTGAACATGGACCATGCCATTTCGTCGGTAACGATACTGAGCCAACCTTGAACCCTCACTCATGGAATGAGTACGCAAACATGCTCTACATCGATCAGCCCATTGGCTCTGGCTTCAGCACTGGTACCGAGGACGTCAACTCAACAGCCCAGGCAGCTCCCTACATCTGGAAGTTTATGCAAGTCTTCTTGGATAAATTCCCCAAGTACAAGACACGAGAGTTCGGCCTCTTCACTCAGTCATACGGTGGACACTACGGTCCTGAGTTCGCCGACTACTTCCTCAAGCAAAATGACAAGATCGAGGAGGGCGATGTCGACGGCCACAAGATCGATATGGTTGCTCTGGGCATCAACAACGGCTGGATCGAACCCAAGAGACAATTCAAGTCATATGCCACATACGCAAACCGCAACCCTTACAAGAAGATCCTCACAGATAAGAAGATGAGGACTGCTCTCGACTCATACTACAAGTACTGCCTACCTCTTATGGAGAATTGTACCGAACTTGAAGGACAAGACGAAGAGTGTGCAAAGGCTGATGAGGCCTGCAATACACAAATGTTCACCAACCTCGTCATCGCCAGCGGCACCGACTTCAACGTCTACGATGTACGCATCGGACAAAACGACGTTGACCCGCCAGACACCTTCCTTGAATACCTCACAAGAGCCGAGGTCATGGATGCGATTGGTGCCAACACCCCGTTTACCGAGTGTAGTGACACCGTTTACGCAAACATGGCAAAAACGGGAGACGGTGAGTACCCCTGGGAATGACGACGGAATTAAATGCTAACATGGGTACAGGTTCCCGTTCTTACGTCGGGCCTTTGGCTGATGTTGTGAAGCGTGGTATCAACACTCTCATCTGGGCTGGTGATACTGACTGGATTTGTAACTGGGAGGGTGTCCTCTGGGCGTCTTATGCGCTCGAGTGGCCCGGCCAGAAGGAATTCGTGGCAGCCAATTTCAGCAACTACAACGTTGATGGAAAGCCTCAAGGTCGGTATAAGACGGTTGACAACCTATCCTTCTTGAAGGTTTGGGGAGCTGGCCATTCAGTGCCATACTATCGTAAGTGCCCATTTTCTACCACGTCAAATTTCTTCAACTAACAGCACAACAGAGCCAGAGACAGCACTGCAAGTGTTCAAACAGGTTATGCAGAAGAAGGCCATCAAGTCAACCTAATGAGTTATGTTTATCGAGGCGTTCGGGTAGACAGGACCATAGAGCCTGCTGGGGCAATAATTCTTACAATACATCTTTCAATTCTCATATTCATGCTGCGTGCAACCAGACTCTGCCTGTTAATTGTATCGAATAGAAAAATCCTCCGTCTTCTCGTAGATTCCTGTTCAGATGCAAACAAGGTGTAAAAGCAAAACGTACGCCGATGTCGTACAAATAGTAACAAATGTTCAAGATAGTTTCCAAACTCCCCTGGCCATGCGGTTCCTTTGTACTCCATTTTGATTACTGTGCCTTGACCTTTTCAAGACGTAGGTCGTTGATAGTCATGTAGCGGCTGAGGGTAATCCAGCCATAACGGAACCAGACCATCTGGCTCCTGTGCGCCTGGGTCATGGCACTCCAGGCGGTGCCGTATGCGCCTCGGCCAACAAGCTGGTTCATGAATACTAGACCTTCAGGGCGCTCCTTATCCTGGTTGTTGAACCCAAGGGACGACAGTAGTGTAGGGATGAAGTCCATGAAAGCCGAGTACTTGCGCACGATACCCACAGAGGTGAGGGTATATAGATCGACGGGGCTTGGCCACTCCGATTCGGTCGTGGTAAGAGCCTGGATGAAGGATCGAGCACCGAGGTACAGGGAGATATGGTTAGGGTGAGAAGATACGCCGTTGCTGTCAAAGGTGACGAGGATGTCAATGTTGGCCGTAGGCTTGAGGTTGTTCTTGCGCTCGTGACCGAATTTGGGCGCAAAGGTGCTTCCTAGTAGACGAGCGATCAGGTTCTTGTCCCACATTCTTGTCATGGAGTCGGGGAAGTCAGTGCTGTAGTTAAGATATTCCGTCAGCTTTATGAACAGTAATAAACGGTTGCAAGGCAGTTCACATACGGGTTATCCACGACGAAGACATCATCCTCGCTTTGCAGTCCTAGCGCCAAACCGCTCTTGACCAGCTCTTGTTTGCGAACGTCTCCTAGCCCGTCGGCATCTCCTATAACACGCCAAAAAAATCACCATCAGCCAAAACTGCTTTCAACCAATTTTGTATAGTCGCATCATCTTCATGATGCGATTGCAAAGCACGGGTCGTTGCAGTCGGCTCATACCAGTGCTCAAGCATAGAATCTTGACGTGGTTTCCGTTCTCGGGCTTTGTGAGAGCGAGGACGGTCGGCGAGAAGAACATGGCTTCGTCATCGGGGTGTGCGATCAAGAGACAGATGCGCTTGTTCTTGATGGCCGACTGGGCTTGGGTCGCTGTAAACATGTACAGACCCGGCACCACGACGGCGAGACCTGCGAAAATGTGAAGGACGTTCATATCGGCGGCGGTTTCGGAGATGATATTGCGATGCGGTTTCTTTTGCGACGAGCGGTGGATAGTTCGGCTGGGTAGCGCAATGTCTATAATAGCTGTAAGTAGAGCTGGAAAGCCGCGCTGCGATCAATTGCAATGATATAAAAGGGAATTCAACCCCTCTGGGAAGCTGGATTGTGACCCGGTTCGTAAACAAGATGTGTGATGGCTGAGACAAAATGTGGCACGAGACGCTGCAACAACAAGTGAAACTTGGACATGGAGGGGCAGGAGCTCACGAGGGCGCAAATGCCAATCGCTAAGGCAACCCCCCATGAGACCTCCAGTAAAGAGCCGTACCTTCTGTAAAGTTGGTCAATGGTTCACCGCCTCAGAAGCTCCTAGAGCTGAAGAAGCCCCGGAGCCCCGCCTTTGCAGCTCTTAAGCCATACAGAGATCATCTGCAGAGCGGCAGGGCCCGACGCTTCGGCTTCCATTTGTATGGGATGCGCTAAACCTCTTCAAGTAACCTGTTGACGTTGTCTTTCAGGAACAGCTCAGCTAAATTGACTTCCAGCTTCAACCACGACATCATCCACTTGATCTCTACCCAATCATGGCGCGCCAACGCAAAGAAAAGTCCGTCAAGGACATCAAGCTTGAGCAGCCCGATCGCTCTGGTCCGAACAAGGAGACTCTAGTCGATCTCGCAAAGGGGAAAGACCTCTTTGCTGAAGCTGATCGTCGACAGCGCGAGCTTGATGGCGAAGGACCCCTCTTGTCACCTCGAACAGAACGTATCTTTGAGACATTACTATGGACTGGCATTATTGCTACGCTTCACTTCACGTTCGATGTACTTGTGCAGCAGCAGTATGCTATGGAAATTGATTGGGTTTTGGTCGTCCAGCGAACTCTCACGGCCTGGCTCTGTAAGTTCCCAGCTATCTTGGTTGTGACTATCACTAACATGGTGGTGACTACAGTATTCATCGGTCTCTTCTACGTCCTCCACCCGCATTATTCGCAAAAAAAGTTTATTCCCCTTGTCCCCCAAGAATACCAGGAGCCTGTTCGCCAAGCCATCTTCTTCATCGCGAGCACCCTAGGTGGCTGCTATCTCATCCACATCAGTAACAGCTACGGATACGTCGCGGTCATGAAGCAAGCACCTCCGATCGGCTGTTTGTGGGTTTGGTCTGTGGTCGAAATGGATATCCTTTGGGCCTTTCCAAGTCTCTGTATTGCCGTCGCATACGCCTACAAGAACGGATACGGGTTCAGATAAATAGCGTTATTGTTTACTGGATCTCCTGGATAGAGTCGCATTCTCGGACCCGTCATCCTCGACTACCTTGGTCGGTTCTGAGCTCCCAATCTCAAGACCTGCCAGCGTCTCAGCCCGCGAAAGACCAGTATGATCACGCCGCGTCCATCGTCTCACAAGATCTTCCAGCCGATGAATCCGATCTCTCTGGTTTTCTACCAGAGACTCAAGCTTGCGCGAACTCTCATCCATCTTCATTTCCCGCCACTTCGTCCTCGATTCCAGATCCCGCAGTCGAGAGGAGATCATACTCATCTGCATAAATTGCACCCTCGCCGTCAAACCTTCACGCTGCCGTACTAGTTCCAAAGCCTTGGTTCGTACCCGTAGCCAAGCCATTGCTACTGTTGTACGACCGTTCCAGCTCCGTGGCATGAGTGTCCAGCTTTCGCCATTGTCGCTCATGCTCGCTTTAGCCTCCGTCTCAGCAACAATGTCAAGCAGGCGCTGTTCAAGGTTCAACAAGTCATCCATTACGAATGTATACATCTGATATTCGGGCTGATGCGTATGAAAACCTTCATGCTGGGCATTGATAGCTGTTACAAGATCTGCCAGCCATGTGGATTCTGTCTTATACCACGACAAAGACGTCTTAACGCGGAAGAACTCATCATCGCTATTCCGTAGAAAGGTGAGACGGGCGTAAAACGCGGCAGCAATGGCAACGACAAAGGTCAAGATGCCCGCGATATTGGAGGTTATTGAGAGCGGCGAGTCACTCTGGCCATCACTATCCATTGAATCTCGATATGGAAAGTGGGGGTTCTGGGGGTAGATGTTAAATCTCTTGGCAACAATTCATACAGAAGATAGTTGTAGAATGCGCATCTTTAGTACTAGCAGATGGCGCAAATTAATACAAAGTAAACACTAGTTAATAAGTCAAGACTGAACGAATCTCATACCCCTGAAGGACACAGCCGCACACGTGACTTCTCACATGTCGCTGCTTCTAAGTCGAAGTAGAGCCCGACTAACAACATGAGACCGTGATGGTTTGGCTGACCCATCGTATAAGACTTAGACTGAAGACGTTGGACATTTCGTATAACGTATATATTGGAAATCTCAATCTGTTTCATTCGAATTATGTCTTGATTTTTGTATGCCGTACGCTACATAATGCACCATGCCCATTACCTTTTCCGTACAATCAATACTCATACTGGATTATTATCATCATATATGCAAATACCCGCTCCAAAATGTACACAGTCATGCACTATTTCCCAGTTCTTCCTCTACCAGGTCTTGTCGACTCGGCAAACGTAATGCCTCGACGGTTAGGTGGCACTCTGTCTGTTCCCTCATCATCGCTATCGTCATCGTTACCAACACCCAACGCAGCTTCTCTGCGTCGCCTCTCGGCTGGTGTCTCGCCAGTATCCTTGCTTTCCTCCTCTTCTTGATTCGATAGCACTGCTAGGCGGCGCTTGCGCTCAACGGCCGTCTCGCCCTGTTCTTCGGAAGGCTTGGCCGGGCTTGCTGTAGAAGCAGCCACAGATGCAGATGGTCGGGTCGGCTCCTTTTGCTTTGGAGGAGCGTGATGCTCAGCGGCCTTGGCGGCCTTGACAGCTGTCTCGGGAGGGAGATCCTGTTTGGCGACCTTCTTGATGGCTTGGGAAGCGTCTGATTGCTCTACCACCTCCTTTCTTGTTCGTGAATCCAACTTTTGCACTTCCCGGATGAAGTCCTCCTTGGTCATACGTTGACCAACACCACCAATCGTGAAGCGTATAGCCTTGTCATCAGCAGCCTGAGTCTCCGTAATGGACATCTTCCTAGTCTGCTCATTTCCGCTATGACCTCCAAATACACCTCCAAGGTTAGACCAGGCACGTTTAGGAGCTGGCGGCGCATCAGATCTGCTAGGACCAGCTTGGGAGCTCTCGCCCTTGGTCGTAGGCAACTCATAGGTCTTAACAACTTCACCATCCGCGTCTTCAACAATAATCTGTGAGTTGTTAGAATTGAATATTCAGCAAAGATTTCTGGGCTTCACTTACCGTGTTTCCAAATTGATAGGCTCTGGCTGGCTCGTGTCGTCGATCCTGGCCCTTTTCTTTACGCTTCTCCATTTCGAAATTGTAGACGTCACCCACTCTCTTCTTGAAGCCAGCCATGGTCCAAAGCTTATCATGGCCTGGTTTGACGGCTGTAATAGGAACGTGGTTCTCGTCTTCCTTATGGGAGTCGGGTGCGGGCTCGACATCAAGTACGTCTCCTTGCTGGTTCTCGAATACCATTTCATGACCCTCTTCATAGATGTTCACAGGCTTAGGTGGTGTCTTCTGGCCACTGCTACCAGCAGGGCTCTCCCCTGCCTGTTCAATTCTGTCAGAGTTCTTTTCCTTGGAGCTGTCGTCGGCGGCCAGAGTCGATTCAGTGTTATCTTGCGAAGGAGAATCGTCTTGTTCGTATGGTTCAGTAGGAGACATGAGGGTCGAAGATTGGCGTTGGGGAAAGATGGCAGACTGAGCAATGGGACCGCCGGGACCGTCGTCATCCCAGTTCTTGTTCTTACGTCTCCGTGAGACAACGGATGGCGAACGACTTCCATTTTGATCTTTCTGTCTGCGCAACAAATGGCTGTAGGGACCATTGGCTGGGATCGTAGCATCGGGAGGGAACTGAGGACCCTTCTCTTCGTCGATAGAAGCCTCTGACATGGACCTCGCCTGAGACCTAGACTGGGATGAGATTCGAGGCAACCGGTTCATCCAAGTTGGGCCGTCTTCAGGAGCAGCTGTGTAGGACATTGTCAAACTCAGGGTGTTGATACGTTTTCCGAGGGTGAAGACAGCGATGGAAGATCCATGAACCAGGATTGAAGTAACGACCATAAAGCACACTATAGGCCATACGAGATAAATGAGCTCATAGTGTTCGGTATTCTCGGGTGGCAGTTGTGCCAAAGGTACTGGCTCCTCGTGTTCAAGCTCGGCTCGGGCCAAGATGGCAACGAAGATGGCGCCTACACCAATTGGGCCGAAATGACCAGCGAACAAGGCTTCACGCCATGTTTTGACGTCCGGTATAAGTGGTTTCAGGGCCAACATGATAGGAATTCGGCGGAACAAGAGCACAAAGATGGCAATAACCACCAGACGCCAAGCGACCAGACCAAAAACGCCGTTGTTGAATTGCTCCCATGGGATAATCGTTCCAAAGTAGACGAAATAAGTCAAGTTAAGCAAAAGATCGATAACGTTGGAAACGTGCGATTCTTCAGTCTTCTCGCCAAACCATCCGTCGTTTGAGAAGCCAACTCCTGCAGCGAAACCGACCAGCAAGTCGTCCATACCCAGGATACTACCTGAGCCGGCGCACCAGAGCGCAACAACGAAGTAGAAGACCAGAAAACTCTCTCGATCAATGAGATCGCGTTTCTCCGCCAACTTGATACCGTGGCGGGCGATGTAGCCAATAGCAAATCCGTAGATAGCACCAAAGATACACTCGTACAGGATGACGTAAACAACAAAGTGGAAGCTCACATCTTGGGCATCTCGCTTGAATTGGATTAGGTAAAGAGACAAGTAGACGAAGGGGAACGCCATGCCATCGTTGCAGCCAGATTCAGCGGACAATAAATCTCGAAGATGCTTGGGGACACGCTTGGCGAACTTTCCCTTACCGACAACTGATGAAGCCAAAACGGGATCAGTAGCAGTGACGCAAGCAGCTACAACGAGACTGTCGAGCCAGTCCAGTGGTGGGATCATCCAGAAGATAAACAGGCTGGTAATGAGCCAACCAAACGTCATGACTGGGATCAGAAGAAAGACGACGGACTTCCAATGGCGCTCCATGTAGAACTTGGGCAATTCGACACCGACGGCGAAACATTGTACAACAAGAACAATTCGGGAGAATTCGACGGTGACAATATCAGTAGAACCCCAGGAGTTCGGGTCGATGAGGTTGGCGGCATGAGGACCAAAGATAACTCCGCAAAGGGTAGCAACTGTAGCTTCACCAATGTACATGCGCTCCTTGATAAAAGACGAGCAAAGCATGAACAAGGAAGTGAAACCGCCAAGAATGATGTACACCAAGTGCGGCTTGGTAATATCAAGGTGTTGCCAAGCCATTTTGGATAACTGGTATACCTAAGTATACAAAAGATATTCGGTTTGTTTGTCGTTATCTAGACTCGATCGGTGGTGTCGCGATCTCGGAGGCGATCACAACGACGTTATCGCGAAGGGCGAAAATCGGCGGCGGCGCCGCGGTCAATTATCGTTTACACTCGTCTGGATGAGAAGCGCTGCATCGACGAGATAGAATCGGTCGAGATAAAAGAGCGACAAAGGAGGACAAGACAAAAGACCTTAGGAGTGTATGTGATGGTCTAGTCCAATCCAATGGTAGTTGGAAGAGGAAAGAAAAAGAAAAAGAAATTCTCAACAAGACAAGAAAGAGCGAACCGTTTAGACTAATCCCCGTCAACCGACCTACTGGGCGATCGCAGGCGCAGGTCGAAAATGGCACAGGGCCGGGAGAGTGTCGTCACAGGGCAACACCGCCTATAAAACCGGGATGATACGCCACAACGAGCCTCGAAGTTCTTGGCAAGGAGATACCCCGAAAAGACAGATGTAGAGTCTGTTTGGACAGTTGAGAGAAGAATGACGAAACATGAAAGAGGGATGACAATTTTTTTAAGGTTTTTTTAACCTCATCGGCTGGGGATTTGTGTCTCCGGAGACGACTCTAGATCAAGTCAAGTCCAAGTCGAAGAGATCGTCATTGTTCACCTCCGGACCTCTCAGCACACGATCAAGGTGAAGAGCAGGGGCCCCAGTCTTTGAATTGACGCTAACAGCCTCGAGTGGGGGGCATGAATGCACCGCTGCTTTTATCCAGATTATCAAGAACACCCAAGCCGGAGAAACCGGCAGAGTAGATATCACATCGATATGGGCCAACATGTTGAATATTCTTCTCTATGAACTCTGTGCCTTCCAGATATCTAACGAGATTATAATAGACTTCACCTAATTCTAAGTAACGGTCACGATAACGGTCCAGACAGTTCTCTCCCCAATGAACCATGTCTTACTTGTCAGCTAATCACATATTACATGCTTCTCCCTTGTTCAACGCCCAGACTTTATTCCCAATGCCTAGATACCAATAACACCAGGTCCCACTTGACGCCTCAAAATCTTTACGCTTGTCTTATATCAAAGATTGGTACATAGAGATAATATTACAAGCCCAACGACACCTGTTCAATATTTTGAGAACAAACAGAAAAGATATTCCGCTATCTCTTCGTTTCCAGTGAGTTATAGAACATTCTGTAAAAGCAGCACGACAAGACCCTGGTCGACCTGTCCAACTAGTGGGGACACTGTTCTTCTCATATTTTCTTGTCCGTCTGCGAGTAAACAAGAAAATGCGGGCGAACCCTCCTCGAGTATCACCTGAAGATCCTCCAGCCAATGCCACTTTTCCTTGGCATCGTAGCATTTTCTCCATGACGAGTTTGCAGCGCTAACCTCGGTTTCTTCGAGTCATTTTTCACTCTGATTTCTGTGATCCGCAATGCGATCAACACTTCCGGTACACAGAGGCTCATCACTTGTTGGTGGCCCCCCACGAGAACAACCATAGAAAACAGTTTGCCAGCAACCACCATATCTGTGCTGGGTTCTCCCTGCGCCCTTGTCCCTTTTGAGTCTTTCGTCTTTCGCACATGGCGGTGATGCATACAGTAATAATGGCGGCCCAATTTAACGGCCCCAACGGCTATAAACTTACGCAGACAAGCTTAAATGCGCTGGCTAGGCCTGTTCGTTCCTGCGAGGTCAATGTTATGCTTATTCTTTTTCATGCAAAAAGCGGGAGCTACCAGTGGTCAGTCCAGCTTTCCAGGTTTGATGGCGGTTTAAGCTTACCCAGGTTGGGCCCTGAAATCCCTCACGATGACAGGCCTCTATTCGCGTAGCAGTATTCCTCTTTCAGTTTATCCACAGGCTTAAAATTCACTCAATTCAACCATTTACTTGGTTGGACTGACGTCAGTGAGGATATTTGTACAAGACACTATTCTCATCGTAGCAATGCTCCGGTCTCTTCTGCACTTAGTTCTGGGTCATTCTGTCGGTCAAGGCAGCATTAAGAATAAAATATCTTACCGCAGAGAACGGTCTGTGAAATATTATGATTAGACAACGAAAGTGTTATGTCTTTTGTCTTCCTGGAAATGCGACTGTCCTTTTCGACGTCAATTGAGGTTGCAACCCCCAGGTCTTGGACATCTCTTGGAGATCTAATAGACCCTGGATTTTTGGTGCAGCCAAGATGCCCAGAGATGCACCCCAGGCTCGCCAAGTACCAAGAACTCTCACATCGACGCGCCAAGACGTAAAACCGCACCAGGTGGTGTAAATGGCCAAATGCATGATTTGGTGATAGCTTCATCATTCGAAGCGTCGCAGAATTGTATTTCACATTCTGTAGGTGAGATTTCAAGATGTGCACGACAGCTGAAGCACTGAGAGCCGGGACATGAGGCTATTCGGGCTCACTGACGACCTCAATCACTTGATCTAGGTATACAAAGATGCTTACTGAAGGACATCAAACATTCATCCTTGACTTCACTAAACTCGAATCTGCTCAGAAATAATGTCTAGATCTGACGGGTATTGATTTAAATTTGGCCTAGTCCGTTGCTCATTGTGAGATGCTCACTGCTGGCGCTGTCTATCTTGCGATGCCCCTAGCATTCTACCTTTTCCGCTCAATTAAAATACAGTAATCCTACACCTTAAATATCCTAGTCTTGAATTGGTATCGAAGAAACTTTCTAGTTGACGACCATGTACATGAGTGCGGACACGGCGAAAGATGCACACATAAAGTTGAAGCTGGGAGCATGGACAGCTCCGCCGGCCGTTGTAGGCGTAGGAGTGGGCTCCTCATCAGCTGGCTCGGCGGTCTGGCTAGGAGCAGCAGACCTTGTCATTGAGGTGAGCATCTGGCTGGGAGCTTGAGGGATGGGGAGAGAGCCTGTGGGCTGTTCTGTGTCGATGACGAGACCAGTGCTCTTGGTAGCGAGGTCTTCGTCAACGGCAGACAAGGGCTCACCCAAGCTGACCTTCGAGCTGCTTTCGTGGGTGGAAACGCTAGTCTCGAGCAGAACATTCTTCTGGATCTTGGTAGCAGACTCAGAGTGTGATGTTGTAGTGGCTGGAGGCTGGGTCTCGGGCTCAGACACAGGTTGAGGTTCGGATTGAGGCTGGGATTGAGTCTCTTGTTGCGATTGGGGCTCATCGGCATCTCGACAAAGAACGGCAACAAGGTTGCCCTTTTGGCCACGGCTGAGCAGAGATTCCGAGTCGGTAGAGACGTCGCCGCACGAGGCTTGGATGAAACCCTGGGCTCGTTGCACTGAGTCCTTGCAAGCAGCACTGCAAGCCTTGCCACCAGTGAAGTCGTTGGGAGTACAACTCTCAAGAGGGGTGTCGTATGCTGCAACACAGCTTGATGGGAATGACTTGTCACTGATGGACTCAAAGTCGGCCAGCTTAAGAGATCCTGCTGAAGCGGTGCCAGCCATGAGAAGGAAGGACAGCTGAAGCCATCGTCGTGTAGATTGTCCAGTCATTGTGAATGTCGTTTGTGTGTATCAACGGTTCAAAAAAGAATAGTATCTTCCAAAGAGGTTTTTCGAATGTTATCGAAGAGTGGTGCTCAAGCTCAATTATAAGATGGGCTGGTTGATTGATGTCTTGGCTCAAGCTCGAAGCATTGATATGGATCTTCCGATCAATAAAACAGGAACCCGGTTGAAACGCGCTAAGATGCTCACAGCCAGGCTGAAGGAACCAACAAGCTGACAGGATTCGGTTTCGAACTATAAAAATGAAGTTGGTTGTCGGTTTTGCTGTTTATGCGTACGCGTTTTAGTGAAACAATCCTTGGGCAGATCGTTTCAAACTGAAGATGGATTGTCAAAGGATTATTAAATAGATTGGATGTGGCTATGCGATGCCCTGTCGAGTATTGATTGATTGAATGAATGAATGAATGAATTCTTCTGTAAACAGGAGAAGGAATTTGATCGGCGTTTCGTTCCCAGAGTGTTGTAGGAAATGAGAGTGTAAAGCAGATAGATGATCGATAGCGTCGAGTGATTGTCTCGAGGCACGCCAAGATGGGATTAATAGAATGCAAGGAATGCAAAAAGGCGATGGATGCAATAGGTAAAAGAAATATGAGACTTGATAAAAAGAGAGTCCAAGTATCGAGTATGTAAAGGCGAGGGAGCACAGCTTTCCTCTACCAGACAAGGTCGATGTCAGTTTCACAACCGAAATGAGTGATGATGAGATCTTGTTCGCTTCTCCAAAATAGAAAAGATGAAAGACAAGTAAATGAAAAAAAGGCGGATGAGGATGAGGATGCACAAAATCTTTTAAGAAAGCGATGAAGAGGAATAATTATGGGAATGGGGATGGGAATATGGGGAAGGCCAAGAACCTAGCTTGGAAGAAGGAAGGAAAGAACGGGATGGGAACGGATGATCAGGGATGGTAAGGACTAGAAAGAGCATTATTGTACTGAAAAGGGATATCTAATGCACATCACTAGCTTCACGCGAGGGTAGTTTTGGGGTTGAAACCTCGAGAGAGCGCATCACAATTCGGAAGGGCCAAGACTATGGCGATCCATTGGGTGGGTTCCCATAAAGATCATCAGGGGTTAGACAGCATGACTTTTTTTCCACTCTTGGCTTTGACGTCACGCAATACTAGTATAGACAGAGACCCTTCTATGTGATACAATACTGTTGGAGTCTTATTCCTGTTGGTTGTGTTTGCTCATGAAACAGACACAGCACAGAGCACAACATGGCCTTGTACTCTGCCAACAACGAATGTTTGCTCTGTTCCTCGTATTCCTCTTCGGTCCGGGTGGCATTAAACCTCAAAAGTCAAAGAAGAAAAAGAAGGGTTCACAGACACGCACACACGTCAGACTACCTAACGTTTCAGACCGTTTGTTTCGGGTTTCATTCTACCACACGCATTGACTCTCCAACAAATCAGAGCCTCGAGATGGGATACGCCAAGTGCACCGAATACAGTACTAACGCCTGTGTGGTGCCTTCGAGTCAGAAATACAGAGAGTCTAAAGATTCTAGAATCTGTCTATTTTATCTCATTGTTCAACAATGATTTTGTGCCTCTTTATCCTCAACTCTTCCGTACGTGTAAGATAGGATTCGTTGCTATGACTCTGTCATTAAAAGACCCTTGTCCTGATCCCTGTCTTGTCAGTCTTGCAGTAAAATTTGTCCCCAGAAATACCCATCTTTTGGCGGATCGAAAAGTGGAAATGCCGTCTGCCAAAAGAACCAAGACGGACTGAAAGGCCTAACTCCACAGATGAAGCGTAGGTGTCAAAAAGAAGCAACCAGAACAACCCCACAAAAAGCAGCAAATTGGTCATGTATTTTTACTATGTGATACTCGCTTCTCAATGGCCTCAAATTTTCCCGCAGGTGGCAGTCACGGAAGAAATGTGGCTTCACAAACTTCCGACCGGACGCCAAGCTAGAAAATCTCTTGGACGAACCAGAACTGATACAATGCACATAACAAAGACTTTTATGCACATGATGATTCAAGGCTTCAAGCCATCAGTTTCCTAACCGTTTGTTTTCGTCCGGAGGCTTTCGTGTTATTGTTTCGGAAGGCATTCGGTACTTGCGATGATCAACATCAACGATCATCTCCTGTCTAGCCTCTTTACACATAGATCGTCAGGACTATTCCGCCAAGAGCACGACCCTCTTGTTTGAGGTCGCTCAACTGAGTAATCCATTTGACCCATCAGGCAATGCTACTCTGCTAGTCTCCCTTGTCACTTCGCTACCTCGGCAAGTCAAGGGGAAATTCATCTCAACAAGGAGACGCCTGTCAGAAAAGATAGAAAGTCATCTGACGCAATATGGCCCTTTCTTTCGATAGTATTCGTACGTATCGTCATAAGGAGATCGGAGGCTTTACGATTTCCACTGGTTTAGCTCAGCTAAGCCACTTCGACGCGACTTCTAGGGGTCTTTGGCTATCCGATAATACAGTACGAATGTTACCGGTTACGAGGTGACACCAGCCTTGACATCAACGCCAAACCAATAACTACACAGATATCTGTCCATCATTAACTCGGAAGTCTTTCGACCCGACACCGCTAGGTACCATTCTATTAGCATAAGACAATAACGTCGCTCTCGTTCATGCCCGGATCTCAACGGCGTCTCCAGGCTTCGCTTACACTCAACACCAGCTACTCGGGACAATACAACGCCAGCTCGGCGGGGGTTTCAACTCCCGATGTGACGGTTCAACGTCATTGACGCGTTATCGCAGGGTTCTCCTTACCTTCGACTATCGCGCTGAGAAATGTTCAGTTAAGATCATCTTGTCTAATTATCACTCTGCCCTCCTGTTAATATCTCCTCGTCAACTCTAATTATTGACTGGCGATCCGTCAGCTTGGGATTGAGCTGAGGTCTCATTTCAAAACTGAAGATCATTACTTTAGTTGTGATCATAGGCCTTAAATATTGGTCTTTGCGCGCTGGCTTCATCATTTGAAGGGAGGCTAAGGAGCCATTCGGGCTGCCTCAGCGCCGATCTGTGTCTGTCATTTGCCTGGTCGACGTCTTTGTTCGGCATCTGGTGATGATGGTATTCCATTCGTCCAAGCTATGTAAACAACCCAAATCAATGGTCGAGGCTGTCGGTAGGTCAATGCTATTGCTCAATGCATTGTTGTCACATGTAGCAATAGTGTAAACGAGACTCATCGTAGCGAGGGAAGACTACTGGAGTCCTGACCACGGAGCTAATCACCCGACATACCAGATGATGTACTCTGTACTCTGTGAACTGACTTTCATGCCGAAGCATTACTAGAACTAAAGAGACGGCTCACAACTCCAAACAGTCATTGAAGTCCGATATTGGTAGTCGTCAGCAGAGTCAAGACGGATAGACGTGTAACCATTTGTGCTACCAAACATCTGGAACCAGCAAATGAGTATACTGATCAGCGCGCTCAGCTACAGTACCGGCCGGTTGCAGTTGACATTGTTTCCGATAGCAGAATGCAGAAATTTGCCGAAAATGTCCATGCTTAACGCCTCTGGCTGAGAGATGTCGGTCAATTACCGTCATTTATTGGTAGTGTGCTTAACCACCACGAGTCAATGCTATGACATGATTAATGCGGAAACTCCGGCAAGCACGTAAGTCAATGGCAAAATTTTGTCAGATACACAGCCTAAAACCTTTCAACTACAATCACCGTTTCTCTTGCCAAATTTCTCACAATGTCGCCTTGACATGGAAGACAATAGATCTCTGCCCTGCTATCCTTTTTTTTCGAGACGACCTCAACCCTAGACAAGATTCTGCCTTGCGAACTGGAGGAAGCTTCAACTCAGAGTCAGCTATATAAGCCTAAATCTGAAGACATTCCTACAAGAATCGGATCGATAGCTCAGTGGTAGAGCGAGGGATTGCAGATCCCTAGGCCGCGTGTTCGAACCACGCTCGGTCCTAACTTTTGCCATTACCGACCTTGGCGTCGTGTCTTTTTTTCTGCTTCAGCGCCACGTAGTTTGTAAGACATATATGCCTAAACTGCACGACTGCTTTCAACAATAACAACCGTCATAAGGATCGATAGCTCAGCGGTAGAGCGTGGGATTGCAGATCCTAAGGTCACGTGTTCGATCCACGTTCGGTCCTTATCTTTTAATCTTTTGCTGTATTTCACGATCATTACTTTTTCGTATACTGATCATTTCGCTTTGGATATCTGTGATTTATGCTTTTGCATATATTTTTGCTGAGCTTTTACGAGGACTTCAGTGGCGATGTTGCGATGTCTCAACCTAAAGCCTTTGAGGCAAGGACTAACTCGAACCCTACAGCACCTTGCTTTTTCCATGCATGCAGTCATGTGCAAGTACAGTATCACCGTGGCAGCAGTCGATGATCCTTATACTTACAACCTACACCAGGAATTGTGCCATGTTCCAATTGACCTTCCAAGTATCGCAAAGTTACCATAAAAAACATCATTGTTCTTCATTCTCCGTCAAATCAATAACTAAGCTAGGGAGGATATCAATTATAGTGACGGAACTTCCTAAACTATCAAATACAGCATACTACAAAATGCTGACAATATCGATCGCCACCTCAGAAGTGTTGACACCGAAATGATTCGGAGTAGTCTGCGACAGATATCAGCTCAAGCTATAATGTTCACGGGCCCGGGAATTTATACCTGAAGGTAAAGGATACCATCCTCAGCAATAACCTCGTTATAAGTTCTCTTGATCTGATCCACAACTCGAATGTGAACCGCATTCTTGGGCATTATTTCCAGAAGACCCTCTTGAAGCATATCATCCTCACCGAACTTCTGATACTTAAGTTGCGAGGCCAAGGCATCAAAGTAAGATAAGTGAACGTTTCCAAAATTATGCCAATTAAGGTCATCACCGGCTTTACCCTTGAGCTTTTCGAAATTTGCTTCGAAGTTTGGAATAAGGGAAAGTTCCTGCTTGACAATCTTATTCAGCCTTTCTTGGATTTCTTTGATATGAGGGTCGTAGTCTCTCCTGATGGAAGACCTGGCGACGAAGTTCATTGGCTTTGGTGAAGGGGCGTCGTTCAGAGCTCTGGTGAGATTGTTGCTCTCTGCAGCCTGGCTCGCATTGGTTCCAAATTGGTGTTCGTTGAAGACAATCATAAGTTTGCCATCAGGTGAGACTCTGACTCCGCAATAGTCGACAATATTGGTATCATCATAGTCGAGGGTTAGTACATGGGCAGAGCAGATCTCATTGATTTCGTCCTTGACTTCGTCCCCCTGCCGCTCAACAAATTGATTGAGTTGATACACACCGCCCTCGACATAGCTTGATAGGACAAGGAGAGTTAGTAAATTAAACGCAATGTTTGGGAGATATTTCGAAATGACGACTCGGGCCCATGTTAAAAAGTAAGGTGTCAGGGAAACAAACCTGGAAATGGCATCGCCGAGACACTGTTGAGCCCAAGAGTATTCGTCGGCATAATGATAGAGAGCCCAAGGATCGGCACTTATAGTCCAAGGCTGACTAAGTATATCAGAGAGCCTCTGTTCAAGCTCCCCCTTTTTGTTTTCCCAACCGTCCCGAACTGATAGCATGTATGTGTTAGATATGCTCCGAGACAACCAATATTAGAAGACATACTGTTTTTGCGGACAGCAAGGGAAAACTTGACAGCACGTGGACGTCGAGACATAGCGTATGGAATATATAGAATATAGAATTAGATAGTTAAACGAGCTTATGTCCTATTTGTGAAATTGCTGTGAAGTGATAATGAAGCTCGACGACACAGTGGGAATCAATTGGCTCTTATGCATTTCGGTGCACGAACCTTCAAAGAAACCACATACCAAGCTAGACGTCCACAGCATTGGTGTATCGTAATATTGGACAATATTGTCTCACTCCAATCTATGGCCAATAGCAAGTAGCTGGAGCCGGTCACATAGCCAGCCACATGTAGCTGAACTAACCTCTTCGAAAGTCACCCCTCAATTAAGAACGGCCTAGATCGAGGACCCTGTGAACAACTTTATGGCTGCGGCTGATCTACTGAAAGACTCAGGACTGACATGTTGAGAATGTATTAGTATGGAATGGCGCTTAGAACTTTACACTGTAATGTCTTGATCTGTTGACTATCCAAGCCTTTGACTCTCGTTGGCGCTATGCCACTTTCTTGACTATAGGAGAACATCATTGAAATTGTACGCAGCCACTGCTTCTCAAACTAGGTAGTTGAGACGATAAATTAGATTTCAAGTGAACGTCGTTCACAAGGTTAGTACTAAGTCCTTCCCAAGTTCGCATCTTGTGACATACAACTTATAATCCCCTGGTGACAGAAACAAAGCTCGACTCTAGCACACCCAGTTCAGGAATCAACCCAGACCAACTCTATTATATAGAAACCTTTATGACTTCGCGTTCACTGCTCCTTCTGTCTTGCTTGATGTTGGGCTTGCTCAATGTGCCCAAGGTTTCAAGGGGGGTACATAGTGAGTCCTTGCAACTCGGAGGAATGGATGGTTCAATGTGCGTAAGAAACATCTTATCCCAACATGGCTTTCTCTCAGAGGGAATTTGTCTTCGAAGGCATTGATACAATATACACACAAAAAGAAAAATACAAAAAACATACAACACCGAGGATTCGCTGGTCGTCACCGACCCAACTACTAATTCAGCACTTATCAGTTTATCGAACGGAGAGCGGACGGGATCCCGAGTTATCTGATAGCTATGGTCGTATGTGCTTAGCTGAAGAATAATTGGGACTTATCTAGTCTCAGTCCACTCATAGAACAGCAAGTATAGTCAGCACACCAGCCCTCGGGAACTCGTCGACGATGGGTATCAACAAACCGAGTTCAAGCAACTCATCTGTAGAAGGCCAGCTACCATTTTTACTGTGACTGGTCATCAAGCTCTAGATACGCCATCCCGTAAATATCACCTGAAAGCACGAAGAAATCTGAATCAAGAATAGCTTATTACAGTTCTATTCAGTGAAAGCTAATACAAACAATGGAGCTTCCTTTTCATGTTCATTAATGAAAATTCGACCCCGAGAATCATCTAGCGGTCATGGTATAATAATTCTGCCCATAGTTCTAACCCTTACTGTTGCGCACCTCCCTGCTGGCCACCAGCACCACCGGCACCTCCAGCACCGCCGAAGGGGTTGCCTCCGCCGCCACCCATCATCGATCGAGCACTATGATTTAATTAGCTTCTGTGATTTGCGACATAGAGTGTGTGCAACTTACAGCTCTCCGATGGCAGGGTCTGACATGATACTGTTGAAGTCGGGCATACCACCGCCGGAGGAGTATTGGTTGGCCATATCACGGAGACGGGGGTTGTTCATCAGGTTGCTCATCATATCGGGGTTGCTCATGAGCTTCTGGGCCATGTTGGCGAACATGGGGTTGCTCATAATGCTACCAAGATCGGGCATGCCGCCAGCACCACCGGCACCACCAGCGCCGCCACCACCGAACATGCTGGCAAGGTTGCCGAGATCAGGCATACCACCGGCGTTAGCATCGTTGCCAGCGCTGGGAGAAGCACGGGGAAGAGAGTCCTCCTCAGCCTCCATCTCCTGAACACGGCGCTTAGCCGTCTCGTAACCCTTCTTCATGGCATCAGAGCCACCGTTACCCTCGTGCTGGATACCGCGGTCGTAGGCCTCCATAGCACCACGGGCATCACCAAGAGCGAATCGGGCAAGGCCAAGACGAGACCAGGCCTTTGTGTAAGCGGGGTCGATGACAACAGCGGCCTCGGCATCGGTGCGAGCGGAAGCATGGTCCTTGTTGGCGGAGTGAGCGGCCGCGCGGTTGGAGAGGTAGACAGCGTTGCTAGCGTTAATAGCAAGAGCCTGAGTGTAGAAGTTGATGGCGGCAGTGTAGTCCTTCTGGGCCATGGCAGCGTTACCCTTAGACTTCAGAGCCTCGGCCTCCTTCTTCTGCTCCTCGGTAAGCTCGACGGGCGCGGGTGCGGGAGCGGCGGCAGGCTTGTCAGCGCGGGCCTTCTCGAAGACAGAGTAGATTTGGAGGAGGTTCTGGGATCCGATGGCAGATTGGATGGCGGAGGTGTCGGAGGGGTCGACCTTGAAGCACTCGGCGATACAGTTGATGGCGACATCCATGGAGTCCTTGTCGTCAGCGGTAAGGGTACCATCGTTCAATGAAGAGGTGAGGAAATCGCAGATAGCGAGCGCAAGGCGCTGCTTGGAGGTTTGAGTAGACGCCTAGAGCTCAGAGTCAGCCACATATCAATTGCAACAGAGTCATGACAAGTATCCAGCGTTTGCCTATGCTGCGGGGGTTTGCGCTTACCATGACGTATAAAGAACAAGTTGTGGAGAGATAGTGAGGAGCAAAGGAGAGATTCAAACTTATAGGCCCAACAACACAAAGTACCAATGGGAACAGACAGAGAAGATGACTCGGTGAGGATGTGAGCCAGGTTAGTCCCAAGATAAAGTGCAAAAAGGCCCCGCGGCTGAGGCGTCGTGGAGTTTGGGCTGGAAGGTTCCACGTGGGGCAAAAGTACCTAGGTGGAAAGAAAAACCAGACGATCTGGTCATACAACTTGGGTATGTGCGTTGTCCAATATTTCTGTCTCCCGCCCGAGATCTTCCAGCGATGTGGGGGGACAATGCGGGCAGCCGCCGGGCAAGTTTGGGGATGCTAAGTCATCAGTATATTCGGTACAGAGTATAGGTATTAGCTTCATCTACAACAACATTTTTGGCATGCAGGCGTCAGTGTGTCAGAAAAACGGCCGCCTGGAATACAAGAAACGAAATAATCTCGTTATCTTGTGCAAACTTAGGCTAGCAACTCGGCTGCTTTATTTCTGTAGCACAACACCTGGTATGTTTCAGTCAAGCACTTATTCATTGTTTTTGGCAAGTAAATAATTCGAGACCATGAGCTAATGCCATGATTCAGTGCAAAGAGGCGACTTGTTCAATTCCTGGTACACTTCCCTGTAAGCCCCGACTCCTAGGACAAAATCCCCAAGTCGCTATGCCAAACCATAACTCCATCCTAATGCAAATATTTATTGTCCATCCTTTGCTACCTCTTTGATCTCTCTAGAGCATGGCAAACTCCGCATCTCCCTTACTTTCGGCGTCTGGCTCTGTCTATATTCTTCACCCGTCGGTTTCCGATGGCAGCCACCTTGCGGCTCTTAGTATACAGCCTGAGCATATCCTTGATCACCACGTAGAGACATCCGCCAACAAGACTTCGTCCCCACTGTTGCTGAAGTAGACCTGGTCGCATTGTACTGCCTCGCGAGAGTGAGGATGCGGCAGTCATTTGTTTTGGAAGAGCCATGCGAAGGAGCTCGCCCATGGCATAGGATACGCCTGGAAGTATCAAGGCGCTGACTATCGCATTGGATACCCCGGAAAGAATCGCCCCCAAGCCGGGGCGACGAGCCGGTGGCGCTTGAGGAGCCTCGTGCTGGTTCTCTTGAGCGACTTCGTTTCCTCCAGCTCCAGCTTCAGCTTCGGGGGCAATGACAGGCGCGGGTGCAGCGACTACCTCCGGGGCCGGGTTCTGAGGTTCCTCGATAGGAACAAGAGGGGGGATATTATAATCGTCCTCTTCATCTTCTTCACTCTCTTCATCCTCCTCGGCTGGTTGAGCGACTGGGTTCTCGTTATTGGGAGGTTGTTGAGGCACCGGGTTCTGCCCAGCTGGCTGTTGGCCTTGCGCGTTCTCGTTCTCATGATCAACCTCTTGAATTACAAGCTCGATGACAACGCCTCCTTCCTGTGCGTCTCCAGGAGCTCTTGGTCCCATAGCATCAGCCTCATCTTCGTCAGCCTCGTCACCCTCGAGAGCTTCAATAAGGTTATTAAGAAAGCCCACGACGCCGCCTTCTCCGCGCTGTTCCGGTTGTCGTTCGGCGGGCGGCTCATCTCGTCGAGGTTCGATTGGGGGGAGGCCGTTGATTTGTCGGTTGAGGTTTACCTCGTAAGGGAAAACGAATTCGCGCCAAAGGTTCAAGTAGACTGATCGAACGTATGGGAACACAGCCATAGCGAGCTGAGGCGACGGAGGCCAAGTCAAGAAGCTGTCATCATGCATGATATGATAGACACCGTACTATCACTTTTGTCAGTTTATTTTCCGGCCGGATTCGGAGTTCTGAACATACCAATGAGGCCGTGGACAAGAAGATCTTGTTAGCGAACCAGGGCATCAACTGCCCGACCAGAAGAGCTGGTCCTACGTTGGTCAGAACCAGCGCATTTCCCAACCTCTGACCCCCAGTCATCAAAGCCCTCGAGGCTTCCCCGTTGACCCAAACTTCGTGACCAAGGACGTAATCTACCAAAGCCTCGCGACCCGAGAAAGCCCACATGGCGAATGCTCCGTACATTTGGAGACTGAACTGTGCACCGATCGTAACCGATGAGAGCAACATGAAAGGACTCGCCTTTGTAAACCTGTTTGCAACAGCTTCCGTCACAGCGACAATGGGATCCCAAGGTCCTTCCAGCGTGATGGGGTCCTTGCATACAGGACACTGAAGGGGTTTATTGGAACGTTCGCAGTCGGTTACCCATGAAAGCATGCAGTCCTGGTGAGCTTCCAGGGTGCATCCGCATGGATCAACCCATGTGCCTGGAGGATCTGAAGGCTCTTGGTCTGTCAAGCAAATGAAGCATCGTCGAGGTGCGTCGGGCGCTTTTTGCGGTAGGATAGCGGCTGCATTGATCGCTTGTTGGGCGTCTGACGACGACATGGTCACAGATTGTAACCTCGGGTCGCGTACCGAGAGGGTAAATCCGTGGAAGTTTGCTGGTTAACGATAGAGTAGCTTGTATTATTGCATGTTAGACAACATCAATAGAGCGTCGGGTGTCGGAAGTGAGTGTAAGAATAAGTGAAGCCTTATCTGAGACCAGGTAGAAGTGATGATGATGTTGGACGGATGTGACACAGAACGCGGCCCCTCGGATTAGCTCAAGTGGGGCCTGACATCA
Source organism: Fusarium hainanense (assembly GCA_013618405.1). Classification (NCBI taxonomy): domain Eukaryota; kingdom Fungi; phylum Ascomycota; class Sordariomycetes; order Hypocreales; family Nectriaceae; genus Fusarium; species Fusarium hainanense. The sequence goes on along the minus strand of JABFEW010000234.1, from coordinate 26,313 downwards.
CCAGCGATCTCAACTGCCTTGAGAACAATAACACTTAGAATATTGGCCAATCAACATGGAGAAACACTGATTACAACATGGAATTCTTCTATGTTTTTTGAGATGCAGGCAAATGGGTGTCAGAAGAATTATTCTTTAAGACTCATTAGTGAATCACAATGAAGTCGTCTAAGTGCTACTAAGCTAGCATAAGGCAGCCAAATGATTTCACTTCTTACCTATGCTATCGTGAGCGCAACAAATCAAAGCACCAAATGTCTGTTTGCCTGAATCGTTGCATATGAGACCTTCTCTTCTGAAGGTTAACCGTCTGGCCGCGAACTGTCTAACATTACCTCTAGGCGCTTGCAAGAGTCTTGTTTTGCATGCTACTTGGATTAAGATAGTGCTGTTGTCGTCTCTGATTACTTCCAACGGCTATGCTATGTAGAAATGACCGAGGTATCGCTAGATATCTAACTCGTACATCTTAATCACCCTAAGCCCTAGATTGTTGTTAACTGGTGTCGATTCTAATATTAAACGGGCTTAAACTATGGTGGCTTCCATCTAATAGCCCGGCAACAGCAGTGGTTGAGTACCATGATATCATGGCGCATTTTGACTTCAACTTAACCACAGCATCTCTCTCTCATGGATCAAAACTACCATGTAATTTATGTGATTATCATCATGAATTTCATGAGAATATTGCTCAAATAATGTCTGCATGGTTTAATCAGAGCAGTATCTGCGAGTGATTCTACTTTTTGGTGCGGTAGTATGAGCAAGTTTTCGCTCTGAGTCCTGGGTGTGAAGTGGGCTCTCGATTGGAGGACAACACGGTTCTCCAGCCATGGATTTCTGTAGGATTCAATAACAAGCTCTGTCACTCTAGACATAACAAAAGGTCCAACCAGTTATCAACATAAAAGGTCCTTTCCCAGACTTGGTAGTTCCTTGGTACAGTGGATTGGTAGTCACCGCCAAGCAAGATGCCGTCCTCGACACAGACACCAGTTGCCTTGATCCTTGCGGAACTGTTGATATCAATAACGGCCGCGATTCTGTTTTCTCTTGAACATCCAGCTCACTTCCGATCCAGTCTTTGGGAGAACGGGGGCGTGGAGGGCTTCAACTCAAATCCCAATCAGCGCATCTACTTCTATGCCAACCATCGCGAACCCCCTGAGATCCCTCTTATTTGGGGTCAAAAGTAAGCGAACGGTTGCGGGGAGCTATTGTGCTGATGCTAAGAGAATCTCCAGATTAGCTACCTCGAATCTCGCCGTCGCAGTACTCGGCCTTGTCGTCTTTGCCTCCCGAACTGTCATGTCCTACCTTCGTTACCTCTCACATTTCACAAACATCATCTACGACATGATGCTCCTGAGTCTGTGGGCTACAAGCCTTGCTGGGCAAGCATCCGGCGATTTTACCGACCCTAAACATCTGAGTTCACATCCGTGGTACCTCACGAGAGGTTGCTCCGTAGCCTGGGACAGGACCCGGTGGTATTGCCATGTTGCCCAAGCTGGCTTCGTAGTGTCGGTGATAGCTGTGGTATTGTACGGTATAAGGCTGATAAGAGAAGTTGTCTTGATAGCATACAATAGAGGGCAGCGACACCGAGCTGAGGGTTTTGTCCGGATCACTGAGGACATAGACCCGAAGGAGAGTGTATACATGGACGAAGAGTGGGAATATTTGGAGCAAAAGAAGTGCGAAAACAACTTGACTTTGAGTCCTGTTCTAGCATTTTTCCCATCCGATTCAGGAAGCCGCTGGTAGACATAGATACTGAGGAGCTCACTGTCAGAAATGTTGGTTACGAGACTTGGCTGACCGGCCATCATGCACATATAGCTATAATTTTACTGAATCATGCAAGCTAGCATTAGGGTAACGCAAGCTCAAGCATTCTACAACGTGTAGTGACTCAACTTAAAGCCGTGTGATACGGTCAGAGGTTCATAGCCATCCTGTCCCTAGTCCACCTGTTTAGTATCAGACAGTTGCCAATAACTAATGCAAAACACATTCACGGCACAATGAAACGGAACAATATTTTGATGAGACTGCAATCTGTATCTTTATTCAATTCCGCCTACACTGAATAGTGGTACGGTCAAGAAGTAACGAGTGGATCCATTGCTGATCACATCTTCCCAGGCCCTGGATGGTATTCATCTTCTACCCCATGTCTCATTCTCATCCATCAGGGTTCCCGTCGAAGTCGTTGAAGAAATAGCTTATTTGTGCTTGATTGGTATCCGTTAGTCCTTGGTCTATTGCGACATACGCCATCTCCAGAGCTAAGCAGGGAATGAATAAACTTACAGGGCAGCCGGCGCAGGTGCAGCTAGAGCCGCAGCCGCAAGAGCCAGAAGAAGCGCATCCACAGCCAGACATGATGATTGTTTTGGTTTGATGGAAAAAGTGGTGTTTGTTTATGTGTTTTGTTGAAGTTGAGAGGTGTATGTGGAGGAGAGAAAGAAAGAAGCGGGCAGACGAGAGAGGGGAGCTTTCTCTTAAAATAGAGAGTCCGACCCGACGGGCCAAGATTGACTGACTGACAGTCGCACCTGCTAAATGTTAGCTTCCGGCAGATAGGCGGGTCACAAAACCAGCTTTCTCCTCCTGTGAATCACATTCACACCGACTAGAGTTTCCTGTCCCTAGGGACTTCTACTCCTCAATGGCTCGATTCACCTGAGGCTTGGCCAATCTTATCGGGCGGCCTTTCCCAACCGAGGAGAGATGCTCGGTTCTTTGCTCAGAGGCGAAAGAGGCGCCGAATGACGTGGGGAGTCATGCTTTCATTGTAGCTGATGATTGGTGCAGTTGAGTACCTTTGCTTTGTGAGAATGGAGATTGATGGAATGGAATTTACCGAGATCCATCCGGTCTGGGGATCGTGAAGAGATCTACGGATAGTCTAACTTAGGTTCTTAGTTCTGGTCACTATCTTCATTATTCAACCTATCTCTGCGATTTAAAAGAGATAGTTATTGCTGTTTTCTTCCAACTAAATCTCACTACGTATTCATACCAATCCGAGGTACAGGGCAATCAGGTCCCTGGAACTGAACCAGTGGAGGTCGGCGGGGTATGGAGGGGTAACCCGTCTCAGAATTCGAATGTGACGTCGAGTTGTTTGATGTTCGCCTCAGTTACACAATCCAAGAGAATTATATCATTAATCCTGCGCATTCATGCTCACCAAGTCATGATCCTGGTAACACCCAGGCTTGGAAACAATATAGAACAGAACCTCAGAAGATAATATCTGCTCAATCTGGAGCCACCACCCAGGGCAATATTGGTGACGACTGCTCGTATCATGGTCATAAGCGCTCACTTGCTGGTCAGCAATACCAGCCATCAGGTTTTAGAGGAGACATGAGTAAGAAAGAAGCATCTTTCGTGTCATCTACCAGGATTTCCGGGATATATCAGATATACCGAAATGGCAAGTCCTAGATATCTAGACAGTCCGGCGAAGCTGCCTTGAGTTATTCTAGATCGTAGTTTGATGTATTCAGGCTGCATAAAGTAGGAAATCGGGTAGCGATTTCTGGATCTTGCAAAACGAGTAATCATATCGTTCCTTATGCCGCAGGCGGTCAATTGAGTACGACTAAGCGGCCATCATCACAAGTAAGATTGAAGGAGCTGTTCGCCGCAATCACATTCCTCTCGTGCATCAATCATGTCTATAAAAAGCTACATATATGAGCCTCCCGGACGCCGTTTCACACTCTATAATGCACAAAAACGCTAAAGGCCCTGTCTAAACAATACCAAGTCCAAACAGTCGGAACAAAGACTTGCCAAAGAGACACGGCCGAGCATAACATACTAAGATGTGCAATGCCACACGGCTTGCACCAAAATCACTTACTCCTTCTTCTCTCTGTCCACTTCCTCTCGGACCTCTCTCACCACATTCATGAACTGGCTTGCTCCAACAGCCGTCAGAATATGCCACCATCCATGAAACTCGAGGAGGAAAGCCCAAGGGAGGCCAATTCTCTCCCGAAGATTCCTCAACTCGTGACAAAACTCAAGATCAATATTCCAGATGAGGTATCCAAAAAGACAGGTGAATGTGGCAGTCCATACACGTACAGACCAGTTACGCACATTCTCTTCGGAAAAGCCAGGCTTGGCCCAGTTGAACAGGTATCTAACCCGTACACCAACAAGGATAAGCGAGACCCAAAAGGCGATGACCTGGTAAATGATCTTTGAGAACATGACGTAGAAGACGGAGAATGAGATGAAGAAGATAGCCAAAACGATCGAGATGTAGCGGATGTTGGTGGGCGATTGTCGCAAAATCAGGAGGGATCGGAGCATCGACCAAGACAGCAGCATCATAGACAGCTCGTCGACAAACTCAAGCGTCTGGCGAAGAGTCGCATGAAACAGAAAAGAGCCAAATCCGAGAACCATGAGGGAAATAGACATGAAGTCCCATTTCGGATCAAACAATCCACGGCTACCGCTGCGCGGGCCATACATGGATCGTAGGGCCAAGTATACTACCAGCCGGACGGGTCAGCGTTCCAGGAACCAAGATGCCGGGTCGGGTTGCACATGACTTACCGTATGTGACGTTTGTCAAGGCATTGATGAACTCTGCAAGATAGAAGGTGATAGCATAATCCTCTTCACAAAAACTACATCGCAAAGTTAGCACAGTAGTCACATACTGGTGAGGTGACGTCTTACTTGGCTCTGCTGGTAGGGGGACTCCAGACTCCACTCAAAGAGTGAGGATCGCCGTCAAAGCGAAGGTTATGATGACCCATTTTGTAAGTCTGTATAGAATGTGTCCAAAATTGCGATTATCTATTTTTGCGCCGCTTCTCGATTTCCAAAAGTTACGGTAGACGTGGAATTCCTTTGTAGAAATAGAGGCCACTGACTGGCGTTGGCTCGGGGATACTAATCACGTGTCAGCGCGCATACCTTTTGACTTTTCGTGACTGGCACCGCCAAAAACGAACTCTGATATTGGGAAGGAATTGGAGTGATTTATTTATTGTTTTCGTCTCTTTATCAAGGCCAGTCACGAGTAGGTCACTGCATAATTGACAGTTTATTGTGTTGCTATCTTTCGTCCCTTAATCCGCTTTCGAGGCTGAGCGCCGAGAAATGAGTCCAAATCACGAGTGTAGACCGATATCATACCATCAGAAAACCTGACCGAGGCATGGGCGACGAAATAGATTGATCTCTTATCACAGTAGAGCAGGCTTCATGCTATGTCTCTGTTGCCCCAAGTCTTCAAGGACTCTTCTCTGATACCCACTAGACCGCCTCGGCTACTCAGTGTCTCATGATTTCGTCCAAAAATTTGTCCATCCTTGCGTGTTCTGAAGAGGCTGATTATTTGTTAGCTTTCTGGCCACGCAATAAGTAACGAGGCCTTACTTACTCTGACTGATACACACGAAAGACCAGTGTCTCACTTCATAGCTCATGAAGCTTCAGTCGGTGAATGATCACCCTTAACGACTCCATATTCCGGCACCCAGATAGGTCGTGGGAGTTGCCCAGCGAAGGTGTACTAGACCTCGCGATAGGCAAAATGCAGCACATGAAGTATCAACGTGTTGGCATCAAAGTTCTCCACCCCTTCGTCGACTTTGTTCAGTCGATGGGCCACATACATTCGAGTCTGCAGGCAGATAGTCGTTGTCCACCAGTCATCCTATTCTGCGTTGAGACTAACGAGAGGTGCCAGCCAGTCGATAAAAGCAGTGACTCCCTTGCCGGTTTCTTCAGGGACGCGCATAACTCGCACAAGACCGACGACATGGTGATTCAGGCGTGGGGATTGCTTCATATCGTATCGATGGTAGGTGCGAGGTTTCCATAACCCAGGCGGTCCTTGGTACATGCCTCGTTCAGTGTAGCGATAGATGTACCATGTTCCATCGCCAAGCTCGCGATGCCAATAGACGCCCCAGTCAAAGTCAGTCGCACCGAGAACAAATTCCTTGGAATTTTCAGACCTCTTCTCCTTGAAGACTTCGATGATGGTTGACATGTCATAGTCGTAACGATGGGCCAAGTTTTCAGGTGGCTCTTCGGGAACGGAAATTGTCATGTAGAGCGTATAAGGCTCTAGTTCCTGGGTTGGGAAGCTCATTATTGCGTTGGTCCCGGCTTTGTTCACTTGTAGAGTGAAGCGATGAGTTGCTGGAGAAAAGTCTCTGATGAAGAAGTGTGATTCAGAAAAGGAAACAAACACTGCTCGAGACACTGGCTACCGTTGGAACAATCGCTGGATTGTCCAGGCAGTGACGGACAGCTGCCTGCCTAAGGCCGCCCGCATATAAAGAGGCTACGGATTGTTCATGAACAGTAGCCGGTAACCAGTGTTCGAGTCGCTTGTTCTATTCCATTCATACCCTAATTATGTTCATTTGATCATTGCGAATGCACGATACGGCTCCGGTAGCCGCGAGGTCGATGGGGTCCGAATTTATTTGAGGTCTATTTTCGTATGTGTTTTGTGCCTTGCATATTATTCGTGTCATGAGTTCCAATGACCTGATAGTACGATGCAAGTTCACGCAACTTATCCCTCTTACCAACAAGTCGTTTCAATGACCTCACAGCCGCACCTATCTCTGCGCAAATAGCCAAGCCAAACCCCACAACCGAACCACTCCTCCATTTTGCAATTGACAGCCATGGCGCTCGCTAGAGAGCGCCGAGTAGGCGTCCGCGCGATAAACCTGCACTGCAAGTTCTGGGGAACTTGAAATGCTGTGCGCCGATAGGTGGGGATATATTCGGGGTTCGATCCATGAGGGGTTCAACTCAAAGCTGATATTGTTTAGCCAAACTTGACACGAAGTTTTCATTCCTTGGAAGTTGCGATACAGAACTCAAGAGCCTGGACATAGATAAATAACCTTGAGGACTCCCATATTGTCTACGCACCAGAATACTCATTGAACCAGCTTCGTAGGATACCTACGTCATCTCTTTGAAGCTATACCGGTTGACGATCCCCCGAGGGGCAATAGCGGGGCATACGAACCTCCACTGTAACGACAACTTCCTCACGCGATAGTTTGCGACAAATACAAAAGCGCGTGCTTTTTTCACTTCAAAAGCCATAAAACTCAATCGCACGACCATTCTTCATATACAGAACCAATCGCCAACATGCCCAGCTCTGTCCCCGTTGCGAACGCCTTGAGCGACATCTATCCTCCTGATGCGCTCTCTGAGCAAGGACCACGATGGAACAACCTTCTCAGCAAGTTCGAGTCCACCTACGGACATGCTGCTTCATTCGTTGCTCGCTCTCCTGGACGAGTAAACATCATTGGAGAGCACATTGACTACTCTCTGTACTCAGTGCTGCCCATGGCCATCACCGCGGACACTCTTCTCGCTGTCTCTGCTACACCCGCTGCCGACGATGCCAAGTCATTTCGCATCCGCATCGCCAATGTGGAGGACGACAAGTTCGAAGCCGCAGACTTTGAGGTTCCTTTCGACGGCGACGTTTCGATCGACGCGACCAAGTTGGAATGGACCAACTACTTCAAGAGTGGTCTGAGAGGTGTGATGGACCTTCTGAGGAAGAAGTATGGCAAGGATTTTAAGCCATGTAGCATGAATCTGCTTATGGATGGCACTGTTCCTGTTGGAGGAGGATTGAGCTCCAGTGCTGCTGTGGTCAGCACAAGCTCACTAGCTATCATGTTGGCCAATGGTGAGAAGACAGTGGACAAGACTGAGCTTACTGAGCTTGCCATCGTGAATGAACGTGCAGTAGGAGTCAACTCAGGAGGGTATGCTGTCCCATCATCGCGTATGACCAGGATATCGCTAACACATCTCCCAGCATGGACCAAGCAGCCTCAGTTTTCTCCGAGAAGGGCGCGGCTACCTTCGTCTCATTCAACCCAAGCCTCAAAGCCCAACCAGTTCATTTCCCTCCCACCAGACCCGAAATCACCTTTGTTATTGTGCAATCTTTTGTTACATCAAACAAGCAGGTCACTGGCCCCATCCACTACAACCTGCGTGTAGTCGAGTGTAGCATTGCAGCATCCTACCTTAACGCTGTCCTCAACCCACCCGGAACCGAGCTTCCGGAGGATGCAGGCCCCCTGGGTGTCAGTCTCGGAGGTTTCCACGATACTTTCTTTTACCACCAGAACGGCTCAGATTACTCCGCCGCCAAGACCCTTACCAAGGAGGAGGAATTGGAAAAGCTGATCGAGATTACCGAGAAGACGCTTACACAAGAAGAGGGATACACACGAGAGGAGGTTGCCCAGGTACTGAACATTACAGTGGAGGATCTGGAGAAGCGATTTATGTCCAAGCTTCCTGTGCGTGCTGAACGCTTCAAGCTCCGCCAACGTGCTCTGCATGTCTTTAGAGAGGCACACCGCGTAATTCGTTTCATGAAGCTTCTGGAGAACCCTGTCCACACCGGAGCTTCGGATACCAGCAAGTTCAACGCAGAACTCGGTTCGCTACTGAACGAGACGCAGGCATCCTGCCGCGACCTTTACGAGTGTAGCTCCCCTGAATTGGATGAGATTTGCGCCATCTCTCTTCGAGCAGGAGCATACGGAGCGCGTGTGACTGGTGCGGGTTGGGGAGGTTGCAGTGTGCACATGGTACCGGCGGATAAAGTCGCGGCAGTGACAGAGGCCCTGGAGAAAGAGTATTTTGCCAAGAGGGACTTGACGGAAGAGCAAAAGAAGGGAGCCGTAGTGGTGAGCCGACCGGCTACGGGAAGTGCCATCTACTACGTCCAGGACGGTGTGAAGCCTTGAGGAAGGATCATCTAGACACACGTGTATGAGCATCATGTCAATCAATGGTGGATTAGTGCATCAACAAGATCTTAAGCGTTAAAGTTAAAAAGTAATGGGTCTTTGAGTCGATCATGAGCACGAGCATGGTCCAGGTTTCAGAGAAAATTACAAATACGCACTGCGTTTGAGTGCGTTTATCGGTCTATCCCACACAGAGCCCGATAGCTTGGGTCAGTCCTTGCAAGGAGATATCGACGATGTGACGCGACACTCCGGCCTTGGATTTCTGCTCAACCTTATTGCCCAAAAGGAGAACAGTTATCCGACTAAGCGGGACTGCCGGGACTTGTGTGTCGCAAAATGTGAGGCTCAGCTTACCCTTGTCTGTTGAGACAAGGGAGTGAAATGCCGTTCGGGATCACACGCAAGTGCCGAGATGGCAACGAACCTTGAGGGTATGAGTGAAGCGTAAGAGTTCCTGGAATGTTAAAGTTACGCGGACAAGGAGTACGACGGAGTTACGGGCGGATGAGGACAAGCCAGGATCTTGCCAGGGGGTTATTTTGGGGGGAGGTTGTAGAATGATGGAATGGCTGTGGCGTGGAGGCTTAGCCTTAGAGTTTTAGTAAATATTCAGTAAGGGGTCACTATTGTTACAGGACAGGTCCCCAGGGAAAATCAGATCGACAGGGTCGTGCTTCGAGTTTACGAAGCCAACATTGATACCATCGTGGTATTGCATCGTCTGATCCATTTAACCGAGGTGTTTTTGGAAACGAATTCAGTTTCTCCGCACATTCAAGACAGACCGGTTGATGCGTTGTGAAGGGTCACGGAAGCAGGCCGAAGCAGATCAAAAGCCCAGACATGCTATCTTGGGATGTGTCAATGCTTCAAGTCATGCATATTCAGTCTAGCCTCATAGTGGCGCCTACAATACAGGGCAGAAGAAGGACTAACTAGAGGGCTCTGAGCTTTGGGGAGAAAAGAGGAAAGCTGGAATGTGGGAGGAATTGAAACCGTAGGAAACAATGGATGAGAACCTAGTCCCTAGGGATCTCCCTCATGTGTGGAAAATTAATTACCGTTTGTCTAAAATGGTTCTTGGTGTCGAAGCCTCATGTCACTTTCATTTTTGGCAAAAAGCCAAGTTTCAAGCCTCCTGTATGGAAGTAATGCAGGGGGTCGAATGTCACCAACCATCCAGAAAGAAAAAATACGGTGTTTGTGGCGTTATTTGGTAACCTTGCAGGAAGACCAATCTTATCTGAATTGTCGTGATTAATGGGTAGACGTGATGCTTACTGGCTAAATACCATGGCTGTTATTGGCTGCATGAGCTTTATTGGGATCAAGACATTTGATGGTCAGCGGTTTCTTAAGTGAACAGCACTATAACTTGAGGGCTGAGATAAGATTATAGAGTCTTGTCTGGCATTGAATCCAAACTATTATTATCCAGAGAATCAATTGATTTACCAAAGTGCCAGTCTACCAGTCCACTTGCAGCCAGATGCAGTCTTGGCCCCAAGTGTCCCCCAAAGATGCCCAAAACTGGGGCTGCTGCAAGAGTCAAGTGTGTTCCCATGTTCCCCGCGACGATCATAGTATCACGAGATACTTTCACCTAAGAGCAAGTGCGAAGAGGAAACAGGCTCGACTCGCTACTGTTACAGTGACATAACCCTTCCGGGGCCGCGCGACGCGGATCCGGATGAGTTCCACACTTTTCCCCGTCTCCATAACGGGTGCATGGACTTCAACTTGCGACGTAAAACTACCCATTCAAGACCGTTGTTTAGTTCCATGACCGTTGTGAATGAAGCCTGAGCACGATCCATCCTGGGCTGTGCTGAGGCCCGACTGTAGAGTTGAGACTTTGAGTTGAGTTTGTTATGGGATGCCTGTCTTGATTAGATGAAAACGGGGCTGCAGGTTGGATAGTGTGTATTCGGGAGTTGGTAGTGAGAGTCTCATCCATACTAGTTGCATGTAGTCGGCTCATATCGCATGATGCTGGACAGAGTACTGTGGCTAATGTTGGCTGTCACAGTAATTGTCAAGGAAAACGCAATGCCGTATACGAGATCCTTGAAGGTATCGCGCATTAGGTTCTGATCAAAGTGACGACGCACAGGCACAGCCCACATTGGAGAGGTAGTGCACTCCACAAGAGACTCTGTCGGTTCGATGCTCAGTGCCGATATATTGGTTCATGTTTTGACCGTGCTTTTGCTTCTCCTCGGTTCAAGTGCCGACCTCAGTTGTATGGATCAGGGTTTCTGTAATTAAGCATCTCAAGGATTCTTTTTGTCGTTGTGGTTGTAATGATCTCCAGGTACCGAAAGTAATTCCATTCGCATGGAAGTAATGTCTTGTCAAGGTATAGTCTGATGGATCTCATTGGGCCGTCGTAAAGAGACCAAGTTGGGTTTAGAGCCAGAGCCAGGCAGTGTCCATGTCCTTGACCCTTCCTCCATTCAAATGTCTTGATTCCCCTCCTACGATCGACGTTGGAAGCGGGTTATTGCTCATCTCAACTCTTTATTTCTTACTTCTCAACCATCGTCAGCTTCATTCTGTGAGAACCAGTCTACAGAATATTTCCCTATCATTTGCTCATTAAATATTTATATATCTCTGCTCCTCTTTGTATCAGTCTTGGCTCTCCCCACTCATATCTTTTCTCTTACCCCAGAGCAACTGTATCGCATACCGCTATCTCACCCGCTATCAGTTGACCCCTGCTCCCCAGCTTTTCATTCGCGATTCAGGTCCAACGATCTGTCATTCTTTTTGGTCGCCTTATTCACTGTTTGGCCTTGGTCTTGGCCCAACTTGTCTCTATATACCCGTTTACTCCGGTATCTTCTCGTCTCCCACTTTCTCGCTCCGGCTAGTCTCCATACTCTGTAGTGTCTTGGGGTTCTACAGGAAAGCCCTGACCATCTCAGCTTGCAGGCAGCCCAGTCGAGTCCTAATCCTCCACTTCCAGGGCTGACCGTGCTGATTTTTGGGGGTGTTGTTCGCTGTACTCCACTACCCATACAATCGGGTCCAGGTCTTCTCTTCAGCCCCAAATAACTTAATTCTTCCATCATCACCACAACCATGTCTCCGGACTCGTGGTCCGACGCGGACAGTGTATCGCAACATTCCCACATGTCGCAACAAGATGATTCACTCGATCGGCAGTTGCTGCGTCATTTGATGCGACGCTATGGTCGCGATGGTATTGCTCAATTAATGGATGAGGAGGCTACTTCACCTGCCATTAACAGTGAGTAATAATTGACTCTGGCAGGTTGTTCGTTACTAACGGTTACGTCTATCAGTCAACGATGCTGCATCGGTCATCTCCTCCAGTACTTATTCATCAGTCAAATCGGAAGAAACTCCTAGCGTTTTCGATGCGGCAAGCATACGAACTTACTCGTCCGACAACTCATCCCTTCGAGGGAGTATCATCTCTAATGTATCCGCCCGTACTGCGAAGTTGCTTGGCCGCAAAGCACCTCGCCCTTCCATCACCCACGAGGAGGAAACTTCACCGGCTTCGAATGAGTCAACAACGCCTGCGCCTAAACAAAAGGGTTCTTTCACGTGCGGTTTTTGTCGAGAGGAGGATATCCAGAAGACATGCACACGTAAAAACGACTTGAAGAGGCATATTGAGGATTTTCACAACACTAACGCTCAATGGTTTTGTCGGCAAAAGGGTTGCGACATGGTTTTTGACTGGCAGACGGCATACAAAACTCATCTTAAGCAAGCCCACGGTGGCTCCCGTATGTCTCTCGATGAAGCCAAGATCAACCTTTGTCCTCAGACTGTTTTTGCTTGTGGTTTTGAGAACTGTACCCAAGTCTTTGAAGCGCCTAGCGACGACGAGGCCGACACTGTGTTCAAGGAGTTCGTGGCTCATGTTGTGAAACACTTCGATGAGAGTTCCAACAGCGGAGAATGGACCTATTCGGGAAGAATGCGAAACCTGCTTCGACAGAACGGTCTCGTTCGTGCCTGGCAAGGTTCATCTTGGGGTGAGGATGACCGAAGTCAATTACAGTGGCATCCGCAGTCCAGCGGCATTCTCCGCAAGCGCCTAGAAACAAGACATCTGGGGGATTTGCAGCTTCTTGTTCAATATGCCATTGCTCTTGGCTCAGAACCATCGTCTATCACAAAGTATCGCGAGGACTTTGTCAACCCTGTCAAGGATCAATGTCGTCAGGTCATCATGGGACACAAGTCTCGGGCACCTCCCCTGCCGCCCTCGGGCCCGACCCCAAGCGCGGATCAGTACCAGTTCCGCATTTCCCGAGGAAACACAAACCACAACCCCAATCTGGCGGCATACATGGCTACACAGCGCCGAGCATACCCAGCAAGGGCCGGCCCCGTTCGTGCTGGTCGCTCTGCTCGCCCCCCGCGGCAGGCCATGCCCGCAACATCATCAGCCCCGAGCCCGATGCCACACCATTTCCAGTACCCCAACATGGGGGTAGTACCGATGTATGATCCGCGACAGCAGCACCAACAGCAGCAGTTTGCCATGATGCAGCAAGCCAATGGGGGTATCATTGCTGAGGACTTGCGAAGCCTTCAGTCTATGACCAACGGTGTACAAGAACGGGACATTGATATGGCCGACACCGAAATGATGGACCCTTCATTTATGCAGCAGCCCAACTTCTCGGGCCCTTACGAACCTCAGGGCATGACTACCTCCGCGGCGGATGCTTCATGTCTTACACCTACAGACCATATGAACCAACATATGACGTTTGGTTTCGACACAGCATATTCCTGAGTCTTTTTGGCATTTTGGGTATTAATTGGAAACACTCCTTAATCTTTTCTTTTGTTTGTATATATCTGTCGTTGGACAGAAGACGTGGTATATTCACCACTTAGCGATTGCTTCTTCACATTGGGTCGTTCATGGATGGGGAGTATTTGTAGAGCTCTCAGGAACATCTAGTTATCAAAAGCCGGGATTTGGTTTTGAGTGTCTTGGGTACGGATAGTGGGAGTTTGGTCTGTTAGTCTGCTAGCACGACACGTTTGAGTGTCTTCGATTTGATACCCCTAGCTTGAATACACAAGCAACATTATCCTCAACTATTCCTTCGTCTCGTTTGAGTATACGTTTGAGCCACGTTAAATTGCGTTTCCTGTTTAATCAATTCTCCACTCATGTTCGTCGACTTCATGTCCACTCCGCATGTGCTTGACGATGCAAGGCATTGATGCTGAACATGGATCAAACGTTGGGCATCTGAAGGACCCAGTCACTACCAACTTGATGCCAGAGCTCCCCTCCCACCCTGATCTACCGGCAGGCCTCGGAGACCCGGAAGGCACCGAGACTACCCAGCTTCTTTAGGGTCTCAACGATCCAAGATTAAGATATTACGCCTCCAACCCAAAATAACCCTGAAACCACGATCATACTACATCGGGGAGAAGGACACAGAGCAAATTTAGAGTTTACTGACGATGACATATCCTCAGGGCTGGAAGATTCCCTCACGGAGGTTGACCCGGTTTACCGGTTAGCTCAGTAGTTAGGTGACAACGTCTGATACATGGTTCCGTTGGTGTTGAAGCTATCGTGAGAACCTCAACTGCCGAGCGCGATTGTATTCCAAAATAGTCAGGTGTTTGCGACAAAGTTTACGGATGATCTCGTTTGAGGGAGAAGATCTACCACCGTTAACTGTCAGTGCAGCTTGACGGTGGCAGAGTAGTACAGGGTAACTCGGCTGTATAGGACTGTTTGAGATTACGACTGAGACCATTGCATCCGCGTTCTCGCTTGAGGATGATAGTGTAAATGAGCACGCCGGATAGGGGTCAAACTTTAAAGCCATGTCCTGACGACCGGGGATCTACGTTTGTGTCTGTGATATAGTGATTTGCACTTGATCGTACTCGATCCAGTCAGTGATCGGTAACATTTACAAAGTTCGCATCACCTCGAAAGCAACGCTCGGTTCACGATTAAAACACCGTCCTCGAGTATCGTACGATCTGGTAAAGCTAAAAGAAGACGGCACATAGTGATCAGTGCCTATAGTTTACCTAGAGACGAAAAGAAAGTAGTAAAAGCGGCAGCCAAAAGAGCGCGGACCAAAATCATTTCCACGGACGCGAAGAATATCGGTGCCGCGCAAGAAGAGGCCTGAGCCCTTTCGGAAGGGCAAGGATCCCCGCGATACGGTAAGAGGTTAAGATAAGGGCTTACGGGAGGCTCTTCCGACAGGAGGATGCTATGCTATGCTACGGATGCCGAGGCATTGTAGTTTATGGGAAGGAGATTTAAGAGACGCCTCTTGGTTGCTTTTTTAGCAACGGCTCAAACGGCCATGTATGTTTACTGGATATCGTGGCTTGCGTTCGAGAACCTCGGGCGCAGTAGGTGAATGAACCAAGTGGACATCCCTGACAGGGGTTTTCTATGTAAAGTGCCTAAATTGGATTGGAGATAGTTGGAGATGGAGGTGAAACTCCTGGCTTGATTGATTGATGACGGATATGATTATGCTGGAGATAGGGGACCTGCATAACATCCACGTGGATGGCGCGTACCAAGAAGGGCTACCTTGCGACTGCGATAAGGATTGGACCACTATACGGTTCTGTATGCTTGTCTGCATGTCAGCAAGCAAGCAATCAACTATCCAGCTGGAGTTGAGGTTGACATAACCAACATACAAGCTCCCTTTGTCGGTGCTTTGTTTAAGGTTGCGTGCAGAAACCTCAAAAGGAAAGGCACATTGAGGATCTACAGTACGGGAACGGGTGGACCACGTGGGAAAGGCGTTACAGAAGAGGGAGGACGGGAGGTTTCACTCCACTGGAACTTTGTGTTTTATGTTGATCGTGAGTGTAACCGACGACTCCATGACAGAGTTATTGTGGTAAGACAGAGTCAAAGCACTCTGACTCTACCCATGCGAGGTTGTTAAAGTATCCGAGTATATCAATGTTCAAAATGCTCCGTGATGTTACATCGACTAATCATGATGGTCTCGACTCTAGTCACTCAATAAGCTGAACGGCACAGTACAGTTAATGTTCATGCCTTGTGTGAAGCAAACCAGTAATCGAGCACATCATAGCCCAAGAACTGCCAACCCGAATCAGTCAAGTGGATGATGACCAGGATCTAGGGTAATGAATAGGATGCCTCACAGACGACAGGAACAGAAGGAGAAGAAAGAAAACCGTGCAGTCAACCATCCCATCTTTTTTTCACCTACCCCAGCCTCGACAAGGATATAGTGTCTTGCCCATCACGAGACAAGCAAAAGAAGGCAACGTCCAAGCACAAGACGGACAATCAGCATGGACCAATCCAGTGGCTATGCTAGGATCTACGGTGCTGATCGTTGTACTCGAAACACGTCGCTTGCGTTTTGCTGCACGTAAAGTAATTCCAGTATCTGTTCTCGATACTCGGATACTGTCAGTTTCATCTTGGCTGATACACAGATCTGGAGATACGATACTCCATAATCATCCATATCAATCAGCCACGAAAAAAGAGGAGAAGAGAGGTACCACCACTCGCATTACGATGCAATGTTTTGCCTAGCCCAGAGAAAGATTCCAGAAAAAAAAGCAAATAAAGTCAAACAGGGGAGCGGTCAGCAGAAAGCCAGAAAGACAGATGAAACAAAGCAAACATGTCTCTCGCACAGCCAGCCCAGTGTCTGCAACAAAGTGATACTTCACTTTTTGCATCATTTGATTTGCGAGGATCCGACCCAGAAGCCAGGACCTGCTATGGATCCCCTTTTTTTCCTTTTTCTTGGATTGTTGCTTCATTTTTTGGGAGATGGCGTTATGGTTGTTGTCGACTCCAGGGTCTCATTTCTTGTACACGAGGCTGTGTTACTGTACCCGAGTAAGAGTTCGTCATGATGGCTAGGTATGGCTTGAAGGAACAATCTACTGTATTGCCAAGGATCCACTCTCACCGTACAGTAGCTGGGCGAAACGATACTCTTACAGCAGTGTATTATAAGCAGGCGCCACAGTGACTCCCACTACACCCACGATTAATGTTTTGACCTCTTGAATATGGTCTTGGCTTTTCAACCTTTTGTCCTTTGGACCTTTGGTCTTTGGAACTTACAAGGGGTCCTCTTGGTTCTTCTCCAAAGTGGCTTAGACTTGACCAGGCTCGTGTCATGTCCCCCCATATCCCCAACCAATACCGTCAGATGGCCACCCTCCAAGCTCCGCATGCTAAGGTCTCGGCAGGCCATTGATACGCCGTCCTCACAAGTAAAAGCCAGAGATTGGCCCATCGTCATTTCCCGCTGAAACAGGGTCGTCTGCTGGCCCGCGTACACTAGCACTGATATGGATCTTGGTGTCTTGGGCAACAATCTACCTTGGCTTTTTTTTTCTCAAGAAGTTTAGACTCGGTCGGGTTGATCACTCTCCGACCACGTTTTTCTCTCTCTGTTCCTTCATCTGGGGATCCATTCTCCATTCCACTGTGGAGATTTTACATCCAAAGCGAACAGTTTCATGTCCAAGTTTGGATCACTATTGCGCTGCTGCTCTGCTCTAGCACCGATACTCGGAAGAGAGAGAGAGAGAAGCCACACTTGTGATGCTCGTCAAGGTTTGAACTGACTAATTAAGTAGGTCAATCTGGCAACATTCTGACACGACAGAAACTAAGCGTGATCAAATGCTGAATCAGTTACGTACGGATATTGATGTCTCTTTGCGGAATAGGAAACCCAAACCGGGTCGAGGTCAAACGGACTGTCCACAAAACCCTAATTCTATGTTGTATCGACAGCAATGATGGAACAGCGTAATCTCTCCTGCATGCAACATTTTCTAGAATGACGGCAGAAGAACTTCAAATCATGTCGGTCATCTCCTTCTTACGTAGCATGTAGGAGGGAGGGAGCTGGAGACTGCAGCAGCAAGCAAACTGGCAGGGGAACCAGGAGCGCAATTTGCTGAAACAGGGCCTTATTTTTGGCTACGCTCCAGTCCAGTGAATCGTTGATGAGATGACTTTTTAGCCCCAGCCGAGTTTTTTCTTTAATGGTGTCCGTGTCCGTGTCGGTGTCGCTGACTTGACTTTACTTGGTCGCCCCGTTACGACCCAGACTCGGCTGGGTTACAGCACAATGATAGTAGCCCCCAAAGAGAAGCAGGCTATCGAGGATTCAGTAAGGGCAGTACACTCACGCTTAAACACCAAGGTCTGTGGCGTCGCATTGTTTGTTTTCCAAGCATTTGATGTCTATTGTATCAGAATATGTATGTACCTGATGATCCATTCTCCCCTGAAATATCCAAATGCCGGAATAGTAGATCATCGTCAGGTACGTCACGTCAAGATGCTCGACCCGCATAGCATAGACTAGAGATAGACCATCCGTTTTTGAACAGAATTGGCAGACGAGGCAGAATTTGGCGAATGACGTTCCTGAAACGGCGTTGGTGGTAGACAAGGATTCTCCCTGTTGATGGAGTCACTAGTCTTGAGACTAGCCAGGACATGGATTGACCCAACGTGGGTCGACCAAGAGCGATCACTCCGGCAAGCCCGTTATAATGTCTCACACAAGTCCAGGGATTCGAGGAAGGCTTCTAGAAGGACTTTCTCTTGCTCTTTCCCTCTTTCTTCCTGATCTCTGACTGACTCTCTTTCGCTCCTTCCCTCCCCTGCACTTGCACGCATACCATACCTTCCTCACTTCACTGCCTGCTACTGCCTGCTCGCCGCTCCCTTTCCTTCTTCCATACATTCGCCCCTCTCTTCCTCTCTCCCAGTCGAGTAAAGTACAGTACTTACTCTCTTAATCCCCATCTCAAACAAGGACCCTTGCGTGTCTCTTCTGTTCGTCTTTTACTCTAATTGATGTTGTCTCGCCTTTGTTTTAATCCGCCCTCATACCCACAAAGTTACCGCTATCACATCACATTCCAAGACTTTCTTGGTTTATAATCACGACTCAACGACCCAACTATCACATACTAATCGTCGCGGGCTGTCGATTTCCCCTCGTTTCGCTCTCAATCGACTCGAATCGACTCGACTCTCTTTCATCGACGCTCCTTGGATCACGCTTATCGCCAGTCTTACACGACATCTCAACCGACTTCGACTCAAATTGATGATAGTCACACCAACAGCGACTGTCTATTATTGCTGACATTAATTAATTCTGTCACACGGGTCGCCAACGATAGTTGATCCAGCGCTCAGTGCGCGTTATCGCCTCGACGATTGAGCCTTGGACTTTCGCAATCACAACCACACAACATGTTTCCTTTCCCAGGACAGGATGAGCCTGTGAGGCCGCTATCTGAGGAGGATCAGCAAATCCTCTTGGGTCTTACCCGCCGCTACGGCGTCTCCAGCCTTGTCTGCGCGCTCACTGGCCTCGGTGCTTCATGTGAGTGATTTCAATTACATATCACAATGTAGACCCTCTAACATTAAATAGCACGAGCCTCCACCTTTTCAGCATCCACACTTCTCAGCAACACCAGCGCGCCTTCATTATCGTGGAGCAACTCTGATGCTTCTCACGCGCGATCCGATGCCGCTTCTATCCGAACTCAATCGACGTGGCAAGACAATGCCGGCGACGTTCCCTCGATTCATGATGGTGAGGTCGGTAAAGTTACCGATCGTACATGGCTCGACTCGCCAAACCTCATGCAGTCACCCATTCCTTCATGCGATGTCACCTCTCACCCGTCGCCCCGGCACGTCACACCAACCTCAAAGAAATACCAGTGCCCCATGTGTTTCTTGGACAACAACCCCGTTGGTTTCGGCAGGAAGAGCGATTTCAAGAAGCATCTTTACAACTTCCACGGTGCTGATGTGACTTGGCTGTGCAAGACCAAGGGCTGCCATCTTTCTTTCGCTACCGAGCGCGCCTACAGCACACACGCCAAGGAGGCACACCGCATGGATGCTCTTCCCAACAGTTCAGCAAAGACAGAGTTGTGCCCCCAGGTCGTTTTTGGTTGCGGTTTCGGTAGCTGCAAAGACCGTGTCTTTGAGGCTCCCACCGGTGAACAAGCATCTGCCAGCCGTGATAAGTACTTTGAGCATATCGCGAAGCATTTCGAGGACGGATTTGACGTGAACAACTGGGAGTACAAGGTTCAACTGCACAACTTGATGCGTCAGTCCAAGGTCAAGTCTATCTGGAAGACTTGCATCTGGCCCAAGGAGAAGAGACAGCAACTCACATGGCGTCCTCGTTCTTCTGGCGACCTCAAGCGTATGCTCGAGGCTCGTCACCTTGGTGAAGACATCTCTACTCTGGTTCGCCTAGCTTTCATCCTTGGCACATCTCCATTCACCAACCCTACTACACCGCCACCAAGTGAAATTGACCTACAGTTCTCTCTACCGTTCCGATCTCAGTGCTTGGCGGATGCAGTCGGCCACGGAGAAGGTGTGCAGATGAAGACAGAGGATATCAGTGAGATGAACACACCGATGGTCACTGTCACAAAGCAGGCCCCCACAACACCACAGCCACCTTCCTTCACTGCCAGACGTATCAAGCAGGAGACTAGACCATCAACACCAGTGGACAGCATTCCCGAGCCCATGGTTCGAGATGATCTCACAGCCGGTCCTCACCCTGGAACACCATTCCCTATTCCTAATGAGCATGTTTGGCCTGTCGACGCACCCAAATTTGCACCTGATCAGATGAACACTTTTGCGGATGCGTCCATGACCTACATTCTTCCAGGTTCCGAGCTTCCTCAACAGCAATGGGACATGACTGGCATGCAGCAGCACTTCCCTCAACAAGACACTGTTATGGGTAACGTGTACATGCCTCCCCAGCAACCACAACAACCTGTGGCTGCCCGCCCCGCCACTCCTATTCCTACAAAGCGACCCGGATCTTGGGGCAAGCGATTGAGCCTCGAGAACCTGCGCCCAAAGAAGAAGACCAGCGTTTATGGCAGCCCTGCTTCCGAGCACGAGGCTGTCCCTCCTGTACCAGCTATGTACGCCGACATGATGCATGCGACTGTACCTACGTCTATGCCTGCGGGTTACGAACTGCCGATGCGAATGGGCCACCCTCAGCAGGGATACACATCAAACCCTGGCTTCATGCCCCAACATCAACACCAACAGCAACAGCAGTTCGGCTCACCCACAAGCTTCTACTTGGACGACGGCGACATGAGACTATAAGGCGTTTTAATCTCGGAACGGAAAAGCATTTTTTTTGAGCATCATGATTTCATTTCACTGCCTTGCATTATCATATATCTGTACTAATAATCATTCCGTACACGGGCTAAAGAGGAGGACGAGGAACTTTACGACAGGATACCCCATCCTCTACATGACGATCTGAACTTTCTCTTATTACCCATTTCCTTATTTGCTCTTGGTAACATCTCAGCATTTGAGCCAACACATACCTATTTCCTTTTTTTTTTTTTTACATATCTTTGTCATTTTGTATTTTTGTTTTGTGATACCACGGTGTTGAAGAAGGATGGAATGGGACGAGACAGGAAACCAAAGCCACGCATGCTGCAAAGTCACAGAATTGTTATTTGCAGCTTTTATTTCCCCTTTGTTTTTCTACCTGTTTGAATATTGCATCTTTCGGGCGGTTATGCGAGGATCATTATATCGGGATGGCAGATACCCATTGTGAGCCAGATATATTCTTTGGCGGGATACAAATGATAGATAGGAAGTCTGCATGTCAGCGAATAACATGAAATAATACAAAGTTGAAACAAAATATTTGGGAATAGGCAATGCGATGTGAATGATGATTTGTGTCTGGGCTACTCGACTATAATGATTGCCAGAGACCCAACACAGCTACCCTCCCCTGCCGACATTGTTAACACCACCCGCCATCCTTCTACTTCTTCTCAGAAGTTAAACATATTAGTTAAATGTTCGACAAACACTGGATAGCACATACTCTCAGTCTCAGCAGGCTCAGAAGGCCAGCTCTCCTCAGTGACCGGCACCCCCTTGATGGGGGAGTTCCTCTCATGCCAGGCGATTTCTTCCATGGTCATGGTGCCGCCTGGGAGACCTGGGCCATGGGGCCGCAGGAGTGGTCTCAGAAGACGTTCCCAGTGTCGGTCCATTCTCTGGCGGCGGCACTGTGGACAGTCGGACATCTTGGCGGCGACGGTGGTGGTGATGATGGTGGTGGTTGAGGAGAAGATTTTGTGCAGGCTTAACGCGAGATACTTTTAAAGATGGATGTGTGAAGAGGGGAAGTTTCGGAGAGGAGGAGAGAAGAGCTCTGAGGTTAATTGTGTTGATTGAGCTTGCTGCTGCCTGTCACTGGTTTATATATTCTGCCAACTGGCTGGCACTGATTCACTGAGCTCAGCGTCGCATGCTCTACAGCTTAATTCACAAGAGCCTCGTTACATGTTACTGCTATGGCACTGCTATGTTCTCTGTCAAAGTGACATTTTGGCATTGGATACGGAACATCGTGTCTTCCTAATTTTTCGTTACCCCTTCATCGCCTGCCTCGTTCAACTCGAAGCTTGGAGCTGCTCCTTTAACTTTCATCACCTGTGATAGCAACAGCAGTAACAGTAACAATATGCTTTCCCATCCTGAAAGATGCGCACTTGGTGGCTTGGATGGAGGCCGTCGATCCCCGTTATCCTCTTTCTTCTCACCACATCTCTTCACAAGGGGCAACGTGGTTGCAGGGCCGTAAGATCGTGTCATCTCTCTTGTCCTAGAGAAACTGCTGGTATGCGTCCGGCCCTTCTTTTGAATGGTCTTGACGTGAAGGTCGTCTACGTATGGTCTCGCTTGTACCTTAAGTGCTCGAGAACTTAGTTGATAACTCAGCTAGAATATAAGGTAGAGGAGTTGCTCATTGAGTAAAATAAGATGGCGATACTTTGGATCTCTAAGTTTTTCTTAGACAATACCATGCCTTTCTGTCTGATCGTAATAGTCTCATGAGTTGCACTTACACTTGTCGATTGTTCATCTATGTTCCAAGTGACAGTCTCTGGAACATGCTGTTTAAGACGATTTGTTTAGCTACTTAATACATTTCTGACAGCTCTGCTTAAAATACCCCTTGGATGCGAATGTTACACCCTACCTCCTTGGTAAATTGTCTCTTTGGTGATGCACATCGCACTGAGATGGATAACGTACCAGGTTTGGCCTTGGCACTTCAGCCGGAACACAAACGATTCTTGACCATGTACCATATCATTATAGGACCACTCACATGACCCGATTATTACGTTCATGGCTGTCATTGTTTAAGTGGGATCTTATGACTCATAATGGAGGAAATTGCTATGCGTGATCTGACAAGGAAGCCTAGCAGTGCCTCGGGCCTGTTTGATACCAGTTGACTGGCTCGCTTCTCCCGATATCTGTTGGGTATATATACTAAAATATGCAGTCACACTTCAACAGCTCAAGGAAAGCAGCTTGGCGCAGTGGAAGCGCGGTATGTCTCTACTCCACCTACGAAACAATACCAGAGTACTAACTCATTACAGCCGGGCTCATAACCCGGAGGTCACTGGATCGAAACCAGTAGCTGCTATGAAGCTATCTTTTTTTGCAGTTTGCTCTGTTGGTGCCTACCTGCATCGATAAGCGTTAAGCCCAAGATGTCTCCAGGTGGCTATCACTGCATGCACATTTGACTTTTTGCATCTATCCTTGACTTGCTTAAATACGGAGGGAAAAAATTACCTATGAACATCCATTCATCGAATATGATATATCTTTCTTCCTAATCATGAACGCTTGCTCATGCCACTCAATTTCGACGATTGTGTGCGTCCGGTCCTTCGGGGGGCACGAGTGGGCCCACGGCATCGGCCCCGAAGCGAGGATCCACCCGGTGCTCCGGATTTGCATGGACATCAGCGAGACCGAGGGCTTTACTATCTTCGCGACTCCTAAAATGAAGTGCCGTGTCGCCGAGGCTTCATGTATAGCATTACTGATCCTTTCACTGTCAGCTCTCTTGTGAAAGCAGCTGTCTTTGTCAAATGAGAACAATAAGATATTTCATATCTCACAGTCAACCAAGTCCATGCCAAGGAGAACTCATATGTTCTTAAACCATATTGAAAGCAGATAAAGTCCCCAGCATCATGTATTCCCCAAGTTATGACGAGAATACCTCCAATCCGATCGTGAGTCCACCGGATACTGCCCGATCTGTGGTTCAAAACACCACTCCCGAACACAACTCGTTCTAGCTTAGAGCGGCTTCCTGTTACACCAGAAACTGTCGCCTTTGTTAATTAGAGTTCAAGTATATATCTCGCACGTCATCCATCTGATTGTCATAGACATGGAAGTGAATTAATCCTGAGCTTCATAGACGGCCGGGGCTGATTGGTTGGCAATTCCAAATTTTATTGACCAGGCGTAATGCATTTGAAAGGAAAGGCGAGTTTGATACCGTTGCAAATGTGCACAGAGAGCGGAGGAGGTGTCCCTGAAGGTAAGGATAGGCCTGGGGTCCTTTTGAACATGGTGAGAGGGAGACATGAAAGCAACGGCGGGCCTGCTTCTGGCGTTGTAGCTGGAATGGGGAAGACAAAAGGATCTTGCGGCCCCGAAGGCCGCGACACCTCTTCGCCGGAGGCGTAGAAGGAGGAGGCGGAGAGTCGGCGGCGGCGGCTGAGGGTGTGGATGGCCGAGATTGCTCTGTGGCCGGCTCCGTTTGAAAGAGCGCCCTTTCTCGTGATGGTTGAAAAGGCGTTCGACAGCTAATGAATACCCAATGTCAACTCCTTTCTTGTCATGAGGGCTCAAAAAGACCACTTACATATCCTGAAATGGTGCTAGGAAGACCCAAGACGTGCAAGTCTACTAAATATCGCCGAACTAAAGCAGTTAGTGCAATATTTTCCGTAGAGATGTAACATGTTCTTACCAGCGAAGGGGTTTCCAGATTCACTTCATGCTTTAACCCATGTCTTTCTCAAAAGCTCCCGGGAGAGCAATGAAAGCAAAGGCGAGCCTGACCAAAAGAAAAAGAAAAACCCCGCCTGAGACGTGGGGGACGAAAGGATCTTGGGACC
Source organism: Fusarium hainanense (assembly GCA_013618405.1). NCBI lineage: Eukaryota > Fungi > Ascomycota > Sordariomycetes > Hypocreales > Nectriaceae > Fusarium > Fusarium hainanense. Next base: position 1,429 of record JABFEW010000234.1, on the reverse strand, counting down.
CCTGAGGTCGCGGCGCCTCTTCGCCGGAGTCGTAAAGGGAGGAGGAGGAGGAGGGGAGTCGGCAGCGGCGGTGGAGGGTGTTGATGGCCAAGATTGCTCTGTGACCGGCTCCCCCTTGATGGGGGCCCTCCTCGTGGCGGTCGATCTCCTCAACGGTCATCATCCCCCCTGAAAGGTGTTTGAGGCAGGGTGTGCGGGACGGCATCTTGAAGGAATCTTTGATGGTAGCCTGAATCTCTCCAGGAGGGCGATCAGGTGCTTCAGGCACGGCGTGCGAGATGGCATCTTGGAATTGTCGATGACGATGGAAAGGAAAAGAAAGAGAGCTGTATCAAATGACGGCAGCCATGATTACGCCAGGAACCAAGCCTCATAGGGACGGGAAGGAGCAGGCGGAACATGGCGGAGGCCCTCACACGGGGAAGGCACGATGCTTGGCACCGAACCCGCAACTTAGAGAAGGAAAGAGCCACAACTGCAGTGGTTAAATCAGTTGGTCCTCACTCTTTGGTGCCTTGGAGCTTAGTGGTCAGGCTCGGGTTTCTTTTTTGTAAGCCCACACATTGATTGGCTGTCCACTTCATCACTGTCACTGATGGTCAATGGGGCCATCAACCAAAATCGTGTCGTTTCGGGCTCCCTCTGCCGCACTGATGAGATAGAAGATTTCTTGTAGAGTACAATCTCCTCGCTTCTCCACTCGGCCTTGGTCTTCTGATTTGAAAGCGGATTCCTTTTGACTTGATGTCTTGACGTTGATCACGTCGTCAAAGTTATACTGTCAAGTCAAGTGGTTGGATTGTTCGAGTCTAGCAGCCAACACAGCACAGGCTGAAACCAATCGATATAGTTCCAGCTTTAAGATACCTTATGGAGCCTCTCATAATAACTATGCTCGATTTCGTAAGAGATCCATGTAATCGCTTGCATTGGGAGGAACCAACATCCAGTATATGCAGACTCCAGCATTAAACATACCATCATCACCACATCGCGGCTCTTCTTTATTGCGTCTTAGAGTTAAGTAATTGGCAAAAGTTAAAGACTCCTTCTTTGTGCATCATCCGTATCCCTCCATCTTCCGTATGAGATTATCCATACAACAGGTACCATTGCAGCAAACCCGTTAACAGTTGCTTCAGTAATTCGTGGAAGGTGACGGGAGGCGGGCGGGAGCGGCAAACAGTGGGGCTGCGATATCAAACCCCACCACCTCACCCAGCACCACTCCCATTTCAAAACTCCACAACTCCATGAAACCAGTCCCAAAAATTACAAAAAATATCGCATTCGACTCGTCTTGATCTAAACATCAAGGGAAAAATACGCAAAAAATGACAAGAACCACCCGAGAGGGGACTCGAACCCCTAACTTTCAGATTTACTTATTTGTAAAAGTCTGACACGCTAACCAATTGCGTCACCCGGG
>JABFEW010000233.1:0-34330 GCA_013618405.1 Fusarium hainanense | reverse complement strand
AAAAAAAAAAAAAAAACTATGATAAGTAAATATACCGAGCAGCTCGCATCGAAGATTGTGGACCTCTCTACTCCATCCACACCACGAATAATTCGCTTTCTCTGTCACAGGACAGCACAAGCACATAGGACAACGGACATAAGTGAATGGACCTTGGAACACGAGTCTTTATCTCTTGTAGGAACTATATCACCCCACTAAATATGTTCTTCAACCTGCTATTTACTATTATACGAATCCTTTTATCCCATCAAACTTGTTGTCAAAAAGTCTCAACTTCTAAGCAAGGAACTCGTCGGTCTTGACGGGACCCTCTCCAACTCCAGTAGAAATAACTCGGCTAACACCATCCTTCAGGGTAGTAGCAAGAGATCGGTCAAAGACAATGCTGGATCGGGCGCTGGCAGCACCTTCTTTGAAACCACCGACACCCTGGAGAGCCTGGTAGAAAGCACCGACAACAATATCGGCATCCTTCTCCTCGTAGTAAATGACACAGTTGGGACCAGCATCGAAGGTGTAGGCGGCAACAGTTCGGCCGACCTTCTCGTTGATGTACTCAACAGCACGGATGGCAGCGCGGGAGATGTCGTTCATGTAGAAGATAGGAGGGTAGGTGTCGGCGCAAGTAGCGTGGAAAGAGTTGGACTCGCGCATGGTGACCTCGGCGAACTTGGGGAAGTCCTTGTTCTTGATAGCCTCCTCCATAAGAGCCATGTTGGTGGGAACAACGTTTGTTATTCTCTCCTTGAAAAGACCGGAGGTGGCAACGGTCTGCTGCATACCAGAGGTAGAAGAAACACCCTTCTTAGCGGCGCTGACAACAAGGATCAGAGCACGCATGTCAGGCCAGTGTGAAGCGGGAGCAACAAGGTCAGCCTTGGAGTCGCTACCGTCCTCCTTCTCACCCATTCTCCAAGCGACGTAACCGCCGAAGAGACTTCGGCAAGCAGATCCAGAACCTTGTCGGGCAATGAGAGAAAGCTCAGAGGGCGATTCGGGAAGCTCGTAGAGAAGAGCGATAGCCTGAACAAGCGCGGCGAAACCAGCAGCGGAAGAAGCAAGGCCAGCGGCGGTGGGGAAGTTGTTCTCGGAGACGATCTTCAGGGGGAAGCTGGAAAGCTTGGGAAGCGAAGAGTCGGCCTCCTCGAGGGCGGCACGGCGGGATCGAAGCTCACGGAAGCAAGCCTGGGTTCGGGCGCCAGAGATGTCGGAGGCTTCGCCGTTGAGGGTGAGGCTGTCGCCATCGGTAAAGGTGCTCGAGCATGAGGCGGTTGTGAGGGTTCGAAGATCGTCTTGCGAGAGGGTGACGGAGAGGGAGCTGTTGGTAGGGAGGTTAAGCTTCGCGTCGCGCTTGCCCCAGTATCTGCCATGTATTAGTTGAAGGTCTTTGATGCGAATAGGAGATGTTTACTTGACAACAGCGATGTTGACGGGCGCAGTAGTGCTTGCGCGGTAGATCTTTGTGTCGGCCATTGTGATTGATGGTATTATTGAAGGATGAAAGTTGAAGAAAATTAGACTGAATTGAAGCAGAGAATGATCTAACAAAAAAGATAAAAGCAGACTTCACCGACTTGTTGTAGCGGAAAGAGTTGGAGATGAACCGCGGACGGGCTACTCTGAGATTATGGCCTCAAGAGGTCTAGTGCGGGGTCTAAAGAGGACCCCTGAATGGAGCCCCTCACCACCAAAGCGCGGTTCATCTTGGGGGATTGGCCAATGCGGTTGGAGCTTGGGGTTTAAACATTGGATGAGCTTTAATGGTCAGGTCTCACATGATGGATCATGCAAGTCTTTATTCTACTTGTCTGACCTTCTACTTCAACTCATTGTCTAGACGTACTTCATGAGAATATTTAATGTTTAGATGCTCAACAATTTTGACAATCTGTTAGGCGAAATTGCCTGAGCGTAGTGGCTCACTAGCAAGAGGAGAGTCTGGGGAAAAACCACCGAATTTGAGATGCGAATACGATTTCGGTGCATTTTTGCCAAGGACTTCGCTTTGTTTTTCTCTAAACCATTTTAGCCCGCATGAGAAGGTGAGGTACAATCAAGCTTGTCAGATAAAGTTAATCTTCGGATCTTATCTCAATTGATCCGAATGCATCCCTGTTCACGAGCAAGTCGGAGGAAAGACATGATACAGAACAGTGTGTTTCTTTGGAGTTGTCACCTCCATAGCTGTGAATATACCGATACAAATGAATCAGGGAACCAAGACTTGCTATTTCATTGACCTGCTGAACTGGATAAGACTGGATGCCAAAACCATTGAGTCGTTGAAGATGTCTCGAAGCTACAGGGTAAGTCCGATGCTAGTTGTCTTCAGTGCCAGACACCAAGACGTAGTGATAGGTATTGCGATACAATGATGATAAATCTTGGGCTAGTAGAATCTCGATGACTTTCTGGTGACTACCCTATTTCTCATGAAGTTTTAAAAATGGGGTTCTTGGGTTTGTCGACGGACTTTACTCGGGGACAAAACCTGAACAACACATCGTAAACAGCCGCAACAAGTTGACAGCCCATTTGCTCTGTTCAAACCAAAAGCAAGTCATTCCTGTTGACAACTTGTCTCAGCTCAAGCCTCAATGTCTATCCAAACCTTGATTCAACGCCTTCATTACTCGCCATGATCGGCCCATACACAACAGACTATCGATGGTAGGACGAGACAAGTGCACGTGGCAGTGCATAGTGGGCTTCATTCAAAAAGGAAACAAACCTCCGGGGTAATCAGATCGTGCATCCAGAAACCCCAGACAAAACAGGCCTCCATACATCTTAGCTGAGGTTGAGGTGTGACGGTGGCGGTGCAATAAACGGGTAGACGTACGAGTGGACCAATTAAATGGCCTGGGCATGAGTGTTCCAGGAACAGAGCTAAGCTGGATTGTTGACGTCACAAATTCCAAACTTGTGGACGCCAATAGCTGGATGAGATAGTGGTGACGGCTGTCCAAGATTATCTATCCAAGGCAAATGAGGCTTGGCCAGGTAATGCATTTCCCGGCTTTATTCCCACGTTGTTGATACTGCTTCATCTTCCTTCCCTCTCCTTGGTTGCGTCGCTCTTCCCCCTGTGCATGAGTCTTCCCGCCTTGGCCCCGAAGCTTACATCCACCTTTACCTATCCGCTACTACCTCAACCCGATATTTCTTAAATTGACCGTCTCCCCTTCCAAGGTTACGAAGCAAAAAACAAGGCTGTACCCATAATGAATTTCGCTTTGAGGCGCGCTTTGTCGCCAGGTCTACGGACATCGCAGATATCGCAAGCATTTGCCAAACACCAAATACCGGCTGTGTACCGATGTAACGCCGCGCCGACACCTTTTGGACGCGCTTTTACGACTTCAAGATGTTTCAAACAAGAAGCTACTGAGAGTCAAGAGGAGGCTAAGAGAAGGGATGATTTGAGCGAAAAGGCTCGCAAAAGAGACATGAAGAAGGTTACGTCAGGTGCTAGCGCTCAAACGTTGGAGAACGATCGACCATGGCATAGAGCAGACTCTGGAGCAGACCCAGATGCTCCAAAGGATGTTCCTGATAAGGACCAAATGAAGAAGGGTGAGAAAACTTCCAGAGTCCATGCGAGCACTGGCTAATGACCACAGGACGTCTCCTGACAACGCCGACCCGTCTACTGAAGCTCATCCTACCAATGCCCTTCCATCCCGAACAAGAGCATGTCAACCGACCAGTAAAAGAGAACGTTGACGACACGTCTGAAACTGTCGAACCATTGGCTCTTCTCGTTCACCCCCATCAACCACTTTCCTACCTCGAGCGATTGATCCAAGCTGAGATCCCACCCGTTCATTACAAGGGCCGCGAGAAGCTCCCCGACATTGTCTTCCGAGCCGAAGCCGACCAGGAAGAGCAGACAGGAAAGAAAGATAGCAAGAAGAAGGAAAGCGCGAAGAGCAACGCCAATGTCGCATCATACTCTGGACTCGGCCACGAAGGTCCTTCTAATAAAGAGGCCAATTGGGTACGATGGAGCGGCAGTACCGAGATCGGAGATTTTATCAGAGATGCTGCTCGTGGACGCGAGTTTGCAATCAATATTGAAGGATATGACAACGAACTCCGAGTCGCTGTACCCAGTTTCAGAGACCGCACTTACTATATGCGCATGAGCCTGCGACGCATGTCACGCGACATTGAAGGCATGTCCAAGGTCAAGAACGAATGCGACGCCCTAGCTCACAAGGGAGCACACCGTCTCGCACAGGGAGGTTTCGCTGCTCTGGCCGGATGGTGGGGAGTTGTTTACTACGTTACATTCCACACTCAATGGGGATGGGATTTGGTAGAGCCCGTCACATATCTCGCTGGTCTAACAACCGTTATGGGTGCTTACCTGTGGTTCTTGTACATCAGCCGCGATCTCAGCTACAAGGCTGCTATGAAGGTGACCGTGTCCAAGCGGCAAGCCGCACTATACCAAGAGCGCGGCTTCGACCAGAACAGATGGGAGCAGCTTGTTCACGAGGCCAACAACTTGCGACACGAAATCAAGATCATTGCTAGCGAGTATGACGTCGATTGGGATGAGAAGAAGGATTTGGGAGGTGAGGAAGTCAAGAAGGTCCTCGAAGAGGAGAAGCAAGGTCGTGATGGCACCAAGGTGACACAGGACAAGGACGATGATGGAGGCTCCGACACATCTGCCGAGATCAAGAAGAAGCAGTAAATGATTGCAAATAATCGGAATGAGCGACAGTCTGGACACTAGACATCAGATCATGGCGAATGACTTGATATTTGACTTTTATTGGAGGCGTCAGCCATGGTGGTGTGGTGAGCTGATGGCATGTTCTCTGTAGATGTTTTGCTTTGATCATTTGAGACGCATAGCGATAGGCAACAAATAATGCATTTAATTGTGAGAAGAAGATATTGGTCTGAATAAGTTGAACTCATGATAGCTTCACCCAGGTCTAAAGGGCATCTTGCAAAAAGCGCGATAAAGCTGCGATAAGCCTAGTCTTGACGTTATGATACGATGAATGGAGCTATCATGACGTATCCATTCATAAATATCCATGACCATAACACCGCCGTACTAATCCATACTGTGCTTAGCCGGGTCATGTAAGCGGAGTACAGTGCCGCTTATAGCTTCGCTCCATGATATAAAGAAGTCTCCCCACCACAGCATCCAACCACAACATCTGCGTTTGTCACGATCGTCTCGACAAAGGTCAGCATGTGACCGAAACAGGCAGTCTTCTGGAACGACTTTCGGCGCATTCCAGAAGCTAAATTCAATTTAATCACTCAGCCTTTTCCCCTCCTCGTACTAGGCTACTTTATAACCCAGAGCCGATCCCCCCGCAGCTACTGTACAGTACCTGGCGAAACGATACCTAGTGATACGGACGGGCCTGTACGAGTATGGCGCCTCAAATTATTCGTCTACCGGACGGTCAGACCTTTACTGTTACACCAGTCTTTGCAGGTCTTGGGTTTAAAAGCCATGAGCTTAATACCCATCATAATGCTTTTCCCGTTGGATGGACCGTTGTTTTGAATACAGAGACGGATAGCGCTTCTGACGATGATAGCGCTGAGGAAAGCGAGAACGACGCCGATTTGGATGGCACGAAGCGACATATCCATTCATTCAAGAAACCGACCCTACAAGGCGACAATCTGTTCATCTCGTCAATCGCAAACCCTTCCAATTCCGAGTTCAAACCCGCTGCGAGTCCCACGCGACAAATCGCCATGATGTTGTGGATCACGCTCTACTGGTACTTCCACCAACCTGAGCCCGAACCCCAGATGTCGGCGCAGGCAGCGGAGAAGACACCACAAGCTGGCAAGCCGAGGGGTGAATGGAAGATCAACATCAAGAGAGATGGAGTTCTGCGAGGGCGCAATCTTATTCCTAAGCTTGAGCGCATGGGACTCATCACATCTGGCCAAAGCGCTGTTGGAACGAGTTTGGATGACAATGGTGATGATTGGTCGCATATGTTTGTTTCGAAGAGGATGTTTTGGCAAATTCCTGGACGGTTGTTCTTGTTCTCTCTTCAGCCGAACAGAACTGGTGGAGCATATGATTCGATGCCTGGATCGCCAATTGGAAGTCGACCAACCTCGCCCTTACCGATGGAGCCTTCATCACCGTTCCATAAGACCTTCCAGCGCCATTCGCCGCATTCGTCGCTCAATCGTATAGATCATGATCTTCCTGGTGGACCTACGCCGACTTCAATGTCAACACCGCCGAGTTTCCCTATTGGACCTTTCTTTTCCAGCTCACATCTTCCGACTTATTACCCTCCTGCTCCTCTTCAGTACATCTTTACGAATAATATCCGACATCCTATTAGACCGAAGCCTCCGAGGATGGGAGAAGTGTTTTACACCAGATTTGTGCCCAGCGTTAATCAGTATCTTTCATTCCGAGTTGCGTCTATTTCACCAAACCCGGTACCTTACCTGGGCCCAGTTGGACCGAAGCCACCAGAGCAATCTCACCTGTCTAGCATGAACGACACGTCTTTGCTTCAGATGTGGATGAAGAAACCTCGTGTTAGCGAATTCTGGGGCGAGTACGAAGACAAGTTCCTCACCAACGCACTCAACCAACCAAACTGCTTCCCCGTTATTGGTCTCTGGGACGGTGTGCCATTCGGTTACTTTGAAGTATACTGGGTAAAGGAAGATATTCTGGGTAAACACATTGGAAGCGATGCAGATGATTGGGACAGAGGTATCCATGTGTTCATTGGAGAAGAGTGGGCGAGAGGACGTGTTCCGATTTGGTTAACTGGGCTTGTTCATTGGTGTTTGACGTCGGACTACAGAACAATGAGTGTATGTCTTGAACCGAGGGTGGATAATGCGAGGTAAGTTGTTCTGCTGAAGGGAAGTGTTCGTTGCTAATATTGGCAGGTTCTTGCAAGGACTTGAACGCACGGGATTTTCGCGTGAGAAGCAGGTTTCGTTTCCTCATAAGCAATCCTGGCTTGTGAGAATGCGCCGTGAGCAATGGGAGGGACCGTCGTTGTAAGTGTCGGAATTTGAAAGAGATGGATATGACTTCAGCACGCCTGGCGATTTGGTGATGAGAACACGAGAGATGATTTACGAGGTTGGAGATAAAGCATTTGATGAATATATAACGCCCTTTGAGAATTGAATCTATGAACAGACGATCTCTTCGACTGCGAACATGGTGATGTGATGGTCTGTGTTCTGAGTGCTCATCACTCGAGATCTTTGACAAGAACAATGGCTTGTTCAGCGACCACAACGCTGCCAGAGCGTGACATGTATAAGTAAAACACTTCGCACATCTAGGCATCAATCACATCTCAACATTCACTTTTCAATACGTATTCACAAGCTTGAATCACGTTACCAACCCACCATTCCGAACTGTTCCAACACGATTGACCACTTCGCAACTGTTCTCACGAACCCTCACCAAACCTTCCACCTTAACCACCAAACCAATCTCTAACAAAACATCTCATCACACCAGGTAAGATGTGTCAACCAGCAGAAAGACCCAAGACTAACCACAACTCCCTCTTCGTACGACAAAACTACCTGCGCGGCCAGATGGGACCTGCCTTCCAACCTCCCCCCAAGACTTGTCCACGATGCAAGCAATGCTACTCCAGCATTCGTAATATGTGTCTCCCGTGTCTCAAGCTAACAACAGCTGAGAAAGACCGGGACACCACCGATCGTAAACGAGACACTTTCGTCGAGCATTGTCAGGATTGTAACAAGACAACCGTCCATCTCGGCCCTCACTGGTGCACTACCTGCTGGGCGATCACCAAGGATACTTATCCTGCTTACTGTGAGGAGTGTGTTGTGCAGATCGATGTTCCTACCATTGTGGGAGATGATAAGGGTGGGTGGGTTGACATGTTCAAGGTGAAGACGCTCTGGTGTTTGTGTTGCCGGGGTATTGCTGAAAGCTGGGCCAGGATTGATGTTTAGGAGGTGGGAGAGTTGATCTTACGAGGAAGAGTCGATCCTTCGAGAAGGATCAAGTGGTGGTGATGGCCTCACGTCAGATTGGTAAGCGCTAGGGCTTTACTAGGACTTTACTGTAGGTATTTAGGAGCTGAGCTCCTGCCAAGTCCTGTCAATTGAACACTTTGTGAATCTGATTGTTCTTTTCTGTCTTGTGATAAATATGAACATGTATTCCATCTCTGGACTTGATGCACTTGAGTGCGACTTCTCCATCCCAAGCGACGACACTGTAAAACTATCTCGCTGGTCCGATACACAAATTGGCAGTCCGGCTCTCATCATCACTCCCAAATCAGAGTCCGATATCCAAACAGCCATTCAAATCGCAAATGATAATGGACTCACCATTCTCGCAGCAGGTGGTGCGCATGGGACGTTTGTCACTGTGGATTCGTCAACGTTGTACTTGGACATGAAGAACTTCAAGACCATCGAACTAAACAAGGATAACGAGACTGTCCGAGTCGGTGGCGGTGTTATCACAGGCGAGGTAATCAAGGCGCTGGCGGAGGAGGGCTACTACACTCCTGTTCCAAATTCCGATGCTGTTGGATTCGTGGCATGTATTCTTGGTGGTGGGAGTGGTGTCCTTAGCGGTCTTCACGGATGGATGGTCGATAACGTCGTTTCTTTCCGGATCATCACCGCCGACGGCGCTACTATCAATGTCAGTTCAGATTCGCAGGGCGAAGAGTCAGAGCTATTCAACACCCTTCGCGGCGCAGGACACGGTCTAGGCGTCATAACAGAAGTAACGGTCTCCATCTTCCCCATCACTCAGCTCAACATGGAGAACGACAAGATCTGGACAAGAACATTCATATTCCCAGCCGTGGAAATCGACACCGCTATCAAGACATTCCTCGATTTACAACATCCTTCTCCCGAGGGCTTTGCATCGATGGTGTTCGCACGGAACGCCCATGGCGCTCCTATCATTGTCCTTGGGTATACATTCTTTGGTGCGGCTGACAAGGCGGAGAAAGATGCGGCTGCTCTATTCGAAAAGGCTATTGCTAGTAAGGTTATTGTGGGCGCGACGGAGTATTTGCATTTTGTTAGCTTGAATGCTAAGAATGAGGTTTATAATTCGCATGGTGGTCATAAGACGATTGCTTCATGTCGTCTCACCAAAACAACATCTTCTGCGCTCAGGTCCAGCTTCGACCTCTGGCGCACAGCGACAGAAGACAACCCAGACGCATCGCAAACACCACTCATAATGTCTGCCTTCAACACGTCCAAGAGCGAAACCTTCACCAATACCTCGGTAGAGGCCCGCAATAGACCACTCAACGCATTCGCACCAATACTCGCAAAGACAGAAGAAGGGAACAAAGCGTTTATGCAAGCTTTGGACAAGATTATAGCGGGCTTGAGGGAGGCAGATGAGGGTGTTGAAGCAAGAAGCTTTGCAAATAACTGGAGGTTTGAGACTGATATTGGGGAGATGTTCAGTGAGAAGGTGTTTGAGAGGGTCAAGAGAGTCAAGGAGACTTGGGATGAGAAGGGCGTGTTTTGGTCGCCTTATTTCAAGAACAAGAGTACTTGATGGGATATACGGTATGGACTGATGACAGGTATTGTAACGAGATAATTTATCGGAGGAAAAGACTCTACTCTGTCATGCCCAGATGCCTTGTCCAAGCTGAGACCACTCGAGACTTCTGATTGGTCTCGTATTCCGTATCCAGCATCCCGCACATGTAAGCATGGATCTTAGGAGTCTTATTTAAATAGCCTTCACCAACAACGAGTAATTAAAGAAAATCTTAGATATAATTTTCTCTCAACAAAAAAACTTCATACAATGTTGAGACCTTCCGCCCGGCCACTTGTGCGAAATCGTACTCCCTCATCACGACGCCTTATAACAACAACCCTCACCCATCAAACCCATACCCTCTCGGACGGTCGCCAACTAGGCTTCGCAGAATATGGCAAACCAAATGGCCATCCAATTTTTTACTTCCATGGCTTCCCTTCTTCACGTCTTGAAGCTCAGCCCGTCGATGACATAGCTCAACGGGTTGGAGTTCGCCTCATTGCGCTTGACAGGCCTGGGTTCGGACTCTCCACACCGAACCCTAACTATCGTATTATCGATTGGCCTAGCGATGTGATGGAACTTGCGGAAGCAAAAGGCATTGACCGATTTTCAGTTTGTGGACTTTCGGGTGGTGGTCCCTTTGCTCTAGCTTGTGCGTATGCTTTACCAAAGGGTAAGCTTGCGAGTGTGGGTTTGTTCGCGAGTGCACCGCATTGGGAAGCTGGAATTCAACATGTCGATATATCGCGTCGGCTTAAGATTCTTTGCGGTGAATTACCCGAATCTCCTTGGGGGTGCTTTGAATGCGGCCTATCGCTCTATCCGATGGCTCATTCTCACATGTCCTGCTATCAAGAGGATAGGCAAGTGGCTCGACATCGAAGACGCCAAGCATCCTCCTACACAGGGTTCCAAGAAGCCTCATGCAGAGAGAATACAAGATTTGGTAAATATATTTCTCGACGAGCCCTTCCGTCAAGGCGCAGGTGGGACAGTGCATGAACCAAGGCTGCTGTCCTCTCTTGACTGGGGTTTCAAGCTCGAGGATGTTGGTTTTGGGAAAGTCCTGATGTGGCATGGTGTTAAGGATACGAATGCGCCCATTGAGATGATACGGTACATGGCGGAGAAGGTATCGGGGAGCGAGCTTATAGAATTTAAGGGAGAGACACATTATACTATGTGGAAGCATGTTGAGGCTGCTTTTAAGAGGTTGGTTGATGAGGGAAATTTGAAGAAGGGAGATTAGAAGGGTTGAGCATTTTAGAGTGGATTAGTGTGATATTTGTACAATATACTACATATGATGGTTTCATTCTCGAGAGCCTCTAGACGACAGTGTCGGTAGAACTAATTTTGTCTTTCCATGCTCTTGTCCCAACTGTCAAAATACCATGTGCTCTCAAAGTCCCAGAAACAGGCAGCTCATAAATGGTGACCATCTTCACGCCACAGGTCTGACACATCATGCTCACACCAGCTCTACCAAGACCTCTTACCGCAACACCTGTTGCAATAGTAGTAGATGGTGCTTGCAGTACAACAGCTTCATCGGCCCCGAGTAACCGCTCTTCAATCCAGTTCTGGTCATTCGTTGCTTTCGATATGGCCTCACCAGCCACCAGAGCAATAACAGGAAGACCTCTCATGAGAGGTGGAAGACCACCTTGGACGTTGGAGAGACGTGCGAGCTTTGAGACTTCGGCTTTCAGAGTTTGGGATGTGTTGTTGGAGGACATGGTGAGTTGGATTCTGTGCGAAGGAGTAGCTGGGATGTATGCTTGATTTGAAGAAGAGGTAACTTGATTCATGGGAAAGCAGGATATATGAATCACTCGAAAGTGGAATCGCCTGGATTTATTACTTGTATGATGACAGTTGAGTCAGGATTCTGATCCATGCAGTTCGTGTACTTCGAATACGAAATACGCAGCCAATCAGAGATTCAGGGTGAGCTCAATCTGGACAGGCCTACAGGTCAAGGGTTTCAATCTCCATCTTAGATCCAATTCCATCTTCCGGTTCATGTCCGACAATGTCTAGTCAATAATGGCTTATGATAGGAGGATATTATCTAGGTGAATTAGGCTATCTACAGTGCCATGCAGACGATGGGAATTTGAACGTCAGCGCAAGGCGTGGTTCCGTGGGGGGTTAAAATTGCAGTGAACCTCCGACGGCTGATACATGGAATGGCGTCAACTACCAATGAGTACAAGCCGACCCGAAGACTGACAGTGAAACGCCGTAAGGGCAGTGGAGTCCCGAGTGGCGGATGAGGTTCGTTCTTGGGTTTCTAATGTAAGAACGTTATGGTATGTACCACTTTAGCTCATGCCCTTCTTTGACAGGCGACGAGGATTCAGGAGCTGAATTACTTAAACAAAGTATAGTAGGGTGACAAAACTACCATCGTAAAGGATCAACGTTCTGTTGTCAACGAGGCCTGGAGGGGGGTTAAATTTGCAGTGAAAATGTGTGAGGGTTGGTCGAAGGCCTCATTCTACGCATCACAGACCTCACAATAGGATACACGGTGAATGCACGACTAGCCCGTACCTTCAAAGAACAGGTTGACCAGCATATCGACAGTGAAGTCAAATGCCGTCGAATGGCAGCGGCGAAAGTTCGTCACAGCGTTTGTAAGACAAGGATGCTTTAGTCTGGTCAAGACCGTTCTTAGTGACGGGTATTTGGGCGCTGAGTAGAAGCCTGATGACGCGCAATCAATGTACCGCTGTGTAGAACTCTGGTTGGGAGTTAAGTTTGCAGTGCATCGAAGTGGAGGGTTGGATTGGTGCATGCGAACAACAGTAACCCACGATAGAAGCATGGTGGGGAGTTATGTTTGCAGTGCAACGGAAGGGTTGCTAAAAAGTTCACCCAATATGGAATTCTATCTGCCCAAATCGCAGTAATCTACCTTACGAAGGAGGCCTGGGGGAGGGTTAAATTTGCAGTGAAATTTCCGGCTCCAATTAAAAACTGTGATTGGCCGGGCGGCAACTGTGTCAGTTGGATCCGCAGATAATCTGTAGTGCCATCAGCTTCACATATCTTTTTGGCAGCGTGGCTCCGGCTAACGATCAAACACGCTACTATGTTTCTAAAGAAAGAATGCTTTCCTTTGTCTGGTTCAAAGCCATCCGTTTTTTACTCACCGAAATTTAGGTGTTGGGAAAAGGCCAGCTAGAATGACGTATAAAACTCTGGCGGGAGGTCGAACTTGTAGTGTATGGAATGGGAAGGATGAGGAACAAACACCAAGATACTGCGAGCTACGATCTCGCCAAGAAGGCCTGACGACTTAGTCAGATTTGCAGTGCAATTAAAGAGGGTTGTGTGATGCACGACAGCGGAGGTAACTCACCAAGAAGGCCTGGCAAGGGGTTAAATTTGCAGTGAAATGTAGGAGCAGAAAATCAGCAACTGGAAAATGCAGGTACACCACCAACCAGCGACATACCCGACCATCCACATTCCAAACAACTCAAATCCAGGGTCCATGTATCGGATCAGGCAAAGCGTTGATCGCCAGGAACAAAGCCATTGTCTCATTCCATCGCCACTAGTCCCAACTTCATCGCCGCAAATGGCATCACGAAAGCCTCTTTATCACTTTCCAGACGCCAAATCCTCCTTCGCCGGCCCAGTTCTTTTCAGAACTATGGAATCGACCCACGCGTTCTGCAAGGCACCGCCGGGTAACTGGAATGCTGGCGACTCATCTTGGCCACTGTACCCGAAAGGTTAACGGCGTCGACGACAAACAGGAACCATGAATAGACCAAGATGAATAGGCGAAGAGAATGGTGGAAAGCTTACAACGGGCGATGAAAAGTCTGGACCAGAAGATGGTCGTGGTGACCGCCGTTGAGTGAATGGCTTGAAGGTATATAGACTCAGCCTTCAAGCCGCGACACTTCCCTAGAACACGATCTCGAGGTTCTTGCCATTCATTTTACCCATACACTCATTTTCGCACTTCGTCACAATGAAGCTGCTTACACTCCTTCTTTCAGCTTTGACCAGCCAAGTGGCTGGCCTGGCCTCTACAGATACCATCACCTGGGGCGGTGATAACTCGCGAACAGGATACCAGACGTAAGTCCCTCCACTACCAACACCCTCATATACTGACCTGGATAAAGAAATCATAATATGGACCCTGCGATAGTTGGAAGCCCCCAGTTCGACATCGTCTTCAAAACAGCCCTGCCAGGTCGCTACATCAACGCTGCTGAGCAAATCTTTTCGCAACCGCTAGTCTACACTCCTTCAAATGGTACAACGCAATATGTTTACCTCGCTACCACGCAGAATAATATTTACAAGCTCGATGCGAAGACCGGTGTCATCTTGGCTTCGCGCAATATCGGCATTCCTTTCCTTACGGCAGACTTGGATGGTTGTGTGGATGTTAACCCTACCGTTGGCGTCACTGCTACTGGTGTTATTGATCCTGATACCGATACATGGTATCTCACGTCCAAAACATACGTTGATCAGAACTATGGACCGAAACCACAGGGACGACCGGCTGGACGGTATAAGTTCCACGCCATCAACGTAAACGATCTCTCAGAACGCTCTGGCTTCCCCGTCGATCTCGAAGGTACCATCGCAAGGAATAACCCTGAGCGAATGTTCACTGGTGGTATCCATCACCAACGTCCAGGCCTTCTCCATACAGGCCAGTATGTATACGCCGGCTTCGCCTCGCATTGCGTACAGTACAACTTCACTGGCTGGATCATGGGCTGGGACAAAACCACCGGCGCAATCGTTGAGCGCTGGGCTTCAGAAGGTCAAGGCGTAAGCAGCAACATCTCCGGCGCAGGTATTTGGCAATCAGGCGGTGGACTGGCGTCTGACGACGCGGGATCTATGTTCTTCGCCACAGGAAACGGCTACGCATCCCAACTGTCCACCATTCCAGTAAACGGCTTCACGCCGCCTACAGCAATGGAGCAAGCAGCAGTGCATATGTCGATCAACAGCGACGGTACACTCTCGGTAGTAGATTTCTTTATGCCCTTTGAGAAACAGGAACTCGACGGTGCGGATAAGGATTTGGGAACAAGTCCCCTTGAGATTCTGCCGAGTCAGTTCTCGTGTGGTGATGTTAAACGCATGGGTATCGTGACTGGAAAGTCTGGAAAGACGTATTGGCTTAATCTTGATGATCTTGGTGGTTATCGGAATGGAGCTAATTCGAAGGATCGTGTTATTCAGACTTTTCAGAATGAGAATTCTGTTTATGCGGGAGCTGGTGTATATCCTCTTGAAGGAGGGTATATCTACATCAACGGTAAGTTCTTCACACAAAAGATATGAGCTGAGCTAATGACGCAGTCATCCAATATCCTACGCACGTCTTCAAGTTCTCCTGTCTCAACGGCAATCCCTACTTTACAAAAGTAGCAGACAGTCCAACGAACAACGCCTACATTCTAGGCGTAAGCCACGGAACAACCACCTCTCTCAACGGCCAAGAAGGAACAGGCCTTCTCTGGGTCTCCGATGTTCAGAACACCAACTTCAAGATCTACGACGCCGTTCCTCAGAATGGATATCTCAACGTCATTCGCAACTTTACCATTGTCGGCATTACAAAGTTCAGCAGACCTGTCTTTGGCGATGGGATGGCGTACATTGGTACTACCGTCGGATACTTCTACGGTCTTGGTTCGACGAATAAGTCGCCTTTGAACTGTACTGCTTCCGTGGAATTTGGAACGACGGATCTGCAGAATGCTACTGTTCCACAAGTTGTGAATTGTACGGCGTTGTTTGATCTTTCTGTCACGAACATTAGTCTTGCAGATGCGACGAACTACGGCATTACCAAGACACCCTCCCTTCCTCTGTCAATGTCCAAGGGAGATAGTCTTCAGTTCTCGGCGCAGTTCTCACCGCAGAGTGTCGGAAGATTGGGCGGTACTGTTAATATTGTCACATCTGGTGTTTCGGATGCGTCGTATAGCAAGACTACCAAGGTCCGTTTCACTGGTGTTGGTACAAGCTCGGGCGCTTTGTTGGATGTCAGTCCCAAAGCTGTTGTTTTCACGGGTCTTGTCAGTGGCGCGGTCGCCGATAAGCAAACTATCCTGATCGGAAACGACGGTACCAAATCGCTCCAAGTCTCATCAGTTCTGTACACGACTTCCTCGTCATCTGGACCGTTTACTGCATGGTCAGGCTCAGGTAGTCTGACAGTTGGAAAGTTCACGCTCTCTGGCATCCCCAACTCTGTCAGTGGAGGAAGCGATACAGCCATCACTGTCGTCCCCGACACTTCTGCCTCTGGGAACTTTACAGCTTGGGTCAAGTTTGTCACTACAGGCGGTAATGCGACGGTTTCTCTGTCTGCATCAGCAGGTGATCCTCCAACCGCTCTTCTCGAGTTCCAAACACCCGATGGAAACAGTTGGGTCAAATATGATCCCAACACTCCTTTCACATTTGGAAATGTCACAGAGAACACTTCCAAATCACTGCGATTCCGTATCAGTAATACCGCTGCACCAGGAGGAGTCAAGCTCGGTCTCACAGTCTCGAAACCTCCGTTTGGCGTCCCTGGTATTGTTAGGTCAGCGAACCAAGTTGATCTGGCAGAGGGTACACTCATAGCACCGGGTAAAAGTCAAACAGCTACCTTAACATGCAATGTTCCCAAGTCGCAATGGAACGTCCCTTCGTACAACGGCACCGCACAATGGACTATCAATACCAACGACCCAACATGGAGTTTCGAGAAGCGCGCAATCCAGTTCTTCTGCAACGCCGTCTCGGAACAAGCCGCCCCTCTCCTCCCCAACGGTCAAGGCCAGTACCAGTACGTGGGTTGTTTCAAGGAGAATAATCCCGGTCGTCAACTCTCCAATCTTCTGTACGCGAACAGCTCCAATACCAATGAAATGTGCATCAACACCTGCGGTTCCGAAGGTCTAACATTCTGCGGTACACAATACCGCAGTGAGTGCTGGGCCGGCAACAAAATTCCCAAGGAGAAAGTTGATGATGCGAATTGCAACTTTGACTGCGCAGGAAGTTTGGCTCAGTATTGCGGTGGTAATGGTGTTGACGGCGGTGGATCATACATCAGTCTTTTCGCCGATACACTCCGATGGGATGGAAGTCTCAGCGACTCGTCTTCATCTGGTGGTAGTACCAACACTCCCCAAGGACCATTCGTCAACCCTGGCGTAGACGGATATACCAGTATCGGCTGCTACACCGAAGCTACGGCTGGAAGAGCACTGCCTAATGGACGGGGCGTCAGTTCGCCTACTGTCCAGAATTGTGTAGATGCTTGTAAGGCTGAGAGTTTTGTTTATGCGGGTGTTGAGTATGGTGGAGAGGTAAGTCTTCTGTTCCTGAGGTTGGTCTGGGTGCTAATGGTGTAGTGTTATTGCGGTAATTCCTTTACGGATGGAGCTGTTCCTGCTCCTATTGCTGACTGCGGCATGACTTGTAATGGTGAGTATATGATCTAGGACATGGGGGATCAGGGCTAACGGTTATGTTATAGGCAACGGAAGCGAGTATTGTGGTGGGCCTAATCGTCTTAATGTTTATCAGGTCAGCTCTGCTTATAGCGCTACTCTGTCGACTTCTTCTACGAGTAGCATTACTACCTCTTCTAGTTCGACATCAACCTCTACTTCGATGTTTATCGCTGCCTCTGTTTCGACTTCGAGCTCGACCTCTAGCAGTACTTCTACTACCAGCTCAGCTTCCAGTACTACTAGCTCAAGCTTTACGAGTAGCTCATCCTCGACATCTACTTCTGCCAGCACATCATCGACAAGCACGAGCACTACATCGAGCGGTGTTCCGACTACCAGCACTTCAACATCAAGCAGCACTACAAGCTCTTCAAGCTCCACATCTACTTCTTCAAACTCTGCTAAGACGACGAGCAGCTCACTTAGCGTCAACGGAAACGTTGCAGGTGGTGCAAACACTGTCTCCACATCTACCACCAGTAGCTCTACTTCGAGCAGTAGTTTGACCAGCGCTTCGACCTCAAGCAGTACAAGCACTACCTCTCAATCCACGACTTCGGCGACTTCGAGCTCAGTCGCCACGAGTACTTCGACGACCACCTCCAGCACATCGACTACTAGCCCGAGTAGTTCTTCGTCATGGACGACCTTCTCTACTGTGTCTTCGTCCAGCACTCGCTCTACTACGTCTACCACGACTTCTACCACTTCAAGTGCAGTGGTTCAGAACCCGTCGTCTGTTGGTGTTCCTAACCTGGGTTCGTCGGTGACAGTGGTGTCTGGCACGACAGTAGCTGTTGTCACTCGTCCCACGTCGACTAGTAGCTCAGTGGTTGTACCTCCATCGAGTGCTGGTTCGTTGATCGTGTCTGTGCCAGGTGTTCCCTCATCAATCGTGCAAACGTCAATTGTCGCTCCATCAAGTGCCTCATCAGTTGCCATTCCGGCTTTGAGCACCCAAGCAGGGGTTCCGGTACCTGGCTCAACTGGCACTACTCGAACGACATCTACCACGTCGAGTACCTCATCGAGCTCAACCACAACCTCATCTACTTCAAGCTCAACATCAACAACTTCCCGAGCCACAACAACAAGCACCACTAGTTCAACCACCAGCTCTTCCAAGGCGACAACCTCCACCAAACCCACCACACCTTCCATCTCCGATACAATCGGAACCTGGCAATTCCAAGGCTGCTACGCCGAACCCTTCCTCATCCGCGCCCTAACCGCCAAGTACACAGCTGCCGACGACATGACCCTCGAATCATGCGCAGCCTTCTGTACAGGCTACACATACTTCGGCGCCGAGAATGGTCGCGAGTGCTCTTGCGGTAACACCCTCACCTTCGGCACCTACCAAGCCTTCAACCAGAAAGACTGCTCCGCCACCTGTGCAGGCGACAGGTCCGAATTCTGTGGCGGATCCCAACGTCTCCAACTGTACAAAGCAGGCAAAGCACCTCGAAGCTTCACAAGCTACTCCTGCGTGTCTGAACCATTCCTAGGCCGTCTCCTCCCCGAACTAGTCCTCACAGACTTCCGATCCATGACAGTCGACACGTGCCTCGACAAATGCAGCAGCTATAAATACGCTGGCGTGGAAAACGGTCGGGATTGCTATTGTGGCAATGCGATTAATTGGCAGGGTATGTTTAGCACGGGCAAGAATGTGAGTATGTCGGATTGCAATATCTCTTGTCCGGGAGATAAGAGTTCTTATTGTGGTGGTTTGAGTAAGATGAATGTGTATGTTAGTAATTCTACTGCGATGAGGTTTTTGAATAGGCATAGGAGACGACATGCAAAAGGTCTTTTGATGTAGATGGGTAGGATTTGTATATAGACTTGTCATTCGTTTAATAGTACAATCGTTCAAGATCTATGCTTCTCGTCATGTGTCGCTTAGGGAAAGGCGAGCTCTAGTTCCTCTGCTTCGAGTACCATCCTCACACCATCCAGCTTCTCAATCCTTCTCAAGTGCTCATGATAGGAAGGATAGTCTTTCATGTCAATCCCAGCCTCATGCGCCCACCTCGCAAAAACATAAACGTTAAAATCCACAACCGTCAAACCCTTTCCAACAATGAACTCTCTCCCTTTATAGCCATTGTCAATCCTACCGAATGACTCCTCGATAAGCTTCCTACCCTTATCTTTAATACCCTCATACGCATTCTCATCATCACTGAAACGTCCCGGTCTCAGGAACGCACCATATCCAAGACCATGCAGAGTCCCAGAAAGAAGCACGAGCCACTCCATCACCTTGGCGTTCTCAAACGGCGTGTTACCTAGAAGACGTTCGTCCGGGATGAGGGAGGATACGAAGCTCAGAATAGCGGGCATTTCAGTAATGATTTGGTCATTGACGGCGAGGGCGGGGACATAGCCTTTTGGATGGGTGGACCGGTATTCTGCGTTGGTGAAACTGCCGTCTGCGGCTTCATAGCCGTTAGGACCGGGCTTGAGGCGAATTGAGATGAATGGGATTTTGTAGTGGCGGAGGATGGCGTGGGGGATTAGGGAACACGCGCCGTTTGTCCGGTAGAGCGTGAGCTTGGGCATGTTGTTGATTGAACCCATGGTTGCTACCACTTCATGGAATCTGATAGTTTGGTCCAGTTTATGAAGTTACATGCTCGACCCTATATAATTCTGTACTCTGTAACATTTTGGGATACCTGTGTTGTTTCAACGTCATAGGAACGCCCTTCGGGCTGATATTGACTCGAGCTGACAAATATCGGCCATGAAGGATTATCATCCCACATTTCTGCATTAGAGACTAGAGTGTCGGTATTTGGCACGGGATATCACTATAAGCAGCATATGAAGCGTAGTATTATGGGAATGCTGTGTAATTGATCAGTTCATAGCTAGATGGCTCGTTTGGAGTCTAAGGTAAAATTGTGCATGGATAAGGGCCACAAGACTTGTCGAAGGACCCCCTCCAAGTTTAAAAGTAGAGCTGAGCAGTGAATACTGAGACGACTTACCTATTGATGCTTAGAGAGTAATGGCGTTCTACGCTAGCGTTGTTGACTACAACATCTTTTAATACCTTTAACAACTATTATACCTGGCTGATGCTTCACCACCAAGATGGCTTATATGTCCACAGCTGATTCTGAAACGACAGAGGTCTGGACTCCAATAGTGTATCGCTATATGTGGAGCGACTCAGCTATGTCTTTTAGTCGAGCAGTTATACGCTTAAACCGGCTAGGTACGATTCCAGAGTGTTGGATGGCTTGAAGTTGGCGTCAAATGGTGCAGCTGTGAGCAAGAGCACAATATTCATCCACCATTCGATGTTTCGACAGAATACTCAATTGTGCTGCTTTGAAGATATATAAGAGGACATCTGGGACTACTTTTACCACTATCAGAATCATCACCTTTCACACTTTCCCATACACCCCTCATTTTGCTCAAGTATCCAGTCAAAATGTTGCTCTCCACAATCTTCAATCCATCATCGCTGCTCATGGGCCTCCAGCTCCTTTCGGTAGTCATGGCAAGCCCCGTCAAGGAGTCTGGTGCCAACACAGGCTCACTTGTTGCGAGAGGTTTGACTTGGGATCAATCTCAAGCCCTCGCCGGCCATAACGGAAGACGCAGACAGCTGGGTATTGCACCTCTGGTCTGGTACACTGGGCTTGAAGCTGCAGCTTAGAAGTATGTACAGAGCCTTGCCGATACTAAGGCTCAATACATCATTTCACCGGTCACTATACAAATGGATCAAGGCGAAAACTCCCGGGCTTTCACGTAGGTATGGCAATGAAGCAAGGAATAATACTGTCTAACACCGAAAGCGTCCCCCCTGGTAAGAGGATGGATAGCCCATTGACATCAGCCACTCAGAACTGGTAAGTTCGATGCCATGGAAAATCATAAGTATAATGTGATGGCTTGCTAATTTACTAGAATAAGATTGATAGGCATCCACAGGTCCTATAGTCTAGTGGTTAGGACGTTGGATTTTGATGACCCGTCAATTCGATTGATGGGCAAGGCAATTATAAAAACTATGGCGGCAACAAGTGTAATCTTAGACATCAGCCTGATGGAGCAGATTACTTTAGTAAGTCATTCACCCCACTTTTCTCCGTATCGTGAAGGCATTACTGATATCTGAAACTATCTACAGCTCAAGCCGTCTGGAGAGCCACTACTAAGGTTGGAATCGCTACCGCCAGTTATGTCGACGCCAAGAGTTACACTACTGTATACGTTGTTGCCCGATACTCTGTCCGAGGCAATATTGTAGGACAGGTAATCTGGTAAACAGGACTGGAAGGCCTCGGCATTTCTTTTTAAGAAAGCTCCAGCTTTGTGTTCAATCCGAGAGCATTGGCAGTCGGTCTGAGTTCGGAGGTGAGAGATAGAGTGGACTAGCTATTATCATCCTAGATAGAACTGTATGGTATTACTATCTAAAGAGGATTGTATTTCGAAATTCTCTCTTCTTCTGCTCTGTTTCTTCCACTGTTGTAATAGATAGAAGAGTTCCCTTTAGATCCACCTTCACTAGGAGGCCTCAGCTTCCAGCCTATCAAGTAGCAAGCGCATTCATGGAACTCTCCTATGCTGGCAGGCCAAATTGGCCTCGCGAGGGGTTAAAATTGCAGTGAAAACGCGTTTCGACGCGTTGTATGGCAAATGCTTGCCACAAATATCCACTCAGTTGGGTTCTTTTGATATTGTATATTTGTCCAAGCTCAACCAGTGAGCATATACCATCCACACTGATATGTAGATAATCTAAATACAACAATAACAAAGTATATACCTATAACAAAAAAGGGTATCATGTCTCTTAGTTCCCAGCACCAAGAGAACTCAAAATCGGCGCAACCTCAGTCCGCAGTCCCCATCTCCTCCTCCCCTGCGGCAAAAGCGCGTTGAACCTCGCCATCCACCCATCTGCCACACATCTGCAGAGTGGAATACTACTAACTGCCGCAGTTCCATCATTCTGACACCAACTATCCAGCCTCGTGATACTAATATTCTGCAGATTCGGCGGATCAACTCCGATGTTGATGTGATTCAGGCTAGGAACGCAAGAACATGCTGCTTCTGAGAATAAGAGCCAGGCCCATACTACTAGTAAACTCGTAGAGGTGGCGAGGTAGGCTATTGGGTCGAGGGATTGGGTTTGTGGGGAGTTGGAGGCGAGAGCGGATTCGCTAGAGAGGAGGACGGCCAGGGCGTGTAGGACAGCGCGGCGAGATTCGCGAGACTTTGCCCAGACGCGGAGGTTGTTGTGAAGCTTTTGCAGGCGTGGACGGATTGTAGGTTCGCGGTCCGTCAAGACTGGTGCTACTGAAGCTTTGGCCACGGCGTTGATGGTTCGTACATCAGAGTACAATTGTAGACTCTGAAGATGATAAACCATCATACAGTCCGAAACCAAACACTTGATATTGACCATGGCCGCGGCTTTAGCCTGGGTTGGGTCATTATCAAAGTCTCCAATATACGCCGTGAAAGGAAACTCGCCCATTCCAGCACCATGGAATGCTTGAAAACACCGATGCTGTAATCTTTCAACATCAGCTTTCCACGCCTCCAGCTGCCACGCCAACGACGCAGTAGAATTTTGTGTTGACCTTCCAGCTTCGGCACTTCGTCGAACAACTTGCGCATGGTTCCAGATCGCCGGTAACAAACCACACAGAGCAAGATGAATATCCTCGAAAAGCATGAGAGATTTCGCCGATGTATTTGGATTAGCGATCATCTCTGACATTTTAAACGTTGATCTATCAGTAGGTTCCCACGTGATTCGTTTGAAGAAGACGTCAAGACCGAAAGCGTTCCAGAGAGAGTATGTTGCTGGCATAGTGACGTCGATTTCTTCTCTGTAGAATGTGGGTGCTTGAAAGCGTGCCAGAGAATAGTAGGTGTCTATTTTGAAAAGAGAAATGATGACGCTTCTAGAATGTTAGTGAGGAAAGGAAGAGGAGGAGAGGGACAATTACCGCTTCCATCGATCCCGAATTACCATTAGCCAAGGGACGAAAGTTCCTGGGAAATGAACTCGCTGTTGTTCCGCTGAGCCGTCGCTGTTGAAAAAGTCGGTTTCTCGCATTGCCATGATAAGCGTGCCTCGTAGTAGTGAAGCTTTGGCCATTAATCTCTCATCCTAAAATGGCGTTAGTGGCTGGTGGAATTCGTGGTGATTGCGTACATACTCCATGATAGAATGCGAAAATAATTTGCAAAACGATAGCTATATACGTTTCTATCGGCCAAGGCTTATCATCTTCAAGTCTCGACAACGTATTCGACTGCACACATTAGCATAGCCCTTGACACGTGGCAAACAACTTACGAGAAAGTCAGAATAGACATTCAAAAACGTCTCATGCAACTCCATACACGCCGGCCCAAACTCATCAGGGTTTCTCAGCCAGCAGCTTATCATGGCCACGGATACCGCAACAGGATATGAATCCTCCATGCCAATCCTGTAAGAAGGCGCGTGAAGAAGAGGGAAACTGTTGTGAAATCTTCCAAAGTACTCTTTCGTGTTTGCTTCGATCCAGGGATGTTCGACTGCTGGGATAGGCGTTGCTTCGCCGATGGGGATTTCTCCTGTTCGTACACTGTTCCCGATACGTTTGAAGGCAGCTTTGATTTCATCCGATGGGGAAATCGATGATACACTCTCTGGCGTATTCCTTCGCTCGTCAACGGGGCTTTTACTCCCGCTCTTACTCGCGTGTTTATAAGTACAGCATATTCCCCGTTTGATACAAAGCGTACACTTTGTTCCACCATCGCACTTTGTTTTATTAGCATGACAGGCATCACAAGCGCGTCCGCGTCGTGGGTCCGGCGCTGTGGGCATATCATGCCGGGAGAGATGCCGTCTTAGCAAATCACTAGAGATTGTTAAACATGTAAGATGATTGGATGGAGAAGAGTACATACTTGCGCGTAAAGGAGCGCTGACACATGGGACATATGAAATTGCGTTCTCCATGGGTGGCTTGATGGCGACGAAGATGTTCCTTTCTGATAAAGCTTTTACCACAGTGACATACATGACGGGAAGGAGCGGCAGGTTCGCTAATAATTGGTCAATTCGGTCAAACTCTGCAAGCTGTCTCGGATATCCCACCTGTTATTTGAATCGTTTTCACTGTGGGATACGTCCATGATGGGTGTGGATATGGCGGTCAAAACATAAAACGAGCGCAGGTACAACCGAGTGGGATTATGTGTAATGATGGAGAAAAAAGAAAAGCGAACGGAACAAATGGCTGACTGAGTTACGTACTGGGCATATCAATATCTTTTGAGGCTTGACTTGGTAATCGTGTGTGGGATGACCGGTGGTGACAGTGGGATGAGATTTTCGGAGTCCGCGGTGGGAAGATGGGGCTGACGGATGACCTTTGACCAATAGAATATCTTCAGAGACGCCTCAAGTTTGGGAATAGATGGTCCGCGGGCATTCCATCCCACTCGGCATCCCACCCTTCTCGTTATCCCGCTTTATATCCCATCCGATCCCATTGACGCCACCACAGCCACAAACAGACTCAAAGTGGCTGCAAGTCATGGAAGATGATCATGTAATACTATTCGACGTAGCATTGCAGCTGAACTAGCTGAATCATTAGTGTCGGATAAGATAAGCATATTCGCAATCATAGTGTTTTATCCCGAGATATGGTATGATCCGCTATGTAATTAGTAAATACTTCCATGGAAGCACATCATTGATAGACTCCCAATTGAACTATATATACATCTATCTCTCACCTCTAGAGAATTTAATTCATCACACTCATCACTCAACCATCTATTCATACAACCAGCAACTACAACAACCACTTGTCAACTCTTGAACTTAAAACAATAACAATGTCTGCCTATAAGAACATCGCCGTCGCTGGTGCAGCCGGAGATCTCGGCTCGGCAGTCTTTAAAGCCCTCCTCGACTCCAACCAATTCAACCTCACAGTCCTCACCCGCACCACCTCAACCAGCACTTTCCCCTCAAATGTTAAAGTCATTCAGGTCGACTACGACTCCCTTGACTCTCTTACTTCAGCCCTTCAAGGCATCGACGCCGTCGTCTCAACAGTCGGCAGTCTCGCCATCCCCAGCCAAAAGCTCCTCATCGACGCTGCCGTAGCCGCCGGTGTGAAGCGTTTCATCCCATCCGAGTTCGGCTCCAACCTTATTGTTCCCAGTGTTCGAAAACTTCCTGTTTTCGGAACAAAGGTTGAGATTGAGGATAAGCTTGTTGAGCTCAAGGACAAGATTAGTTATACCACCGTGTACAATGGAATCTTCCTAGACTGGGGTATCAAGAACAACTTCTTCTTTGACTTCTCCCAGCCAGAGGTCACTATCTGGGATGAAGGCAAGGTCGAGTTCAGCACCACCACCCTCGCCAGCGTCGGCCAAGCAGTAGTCGGCATCCTCACCCACCCCGAAGAGACCAAGAACCGAATTGTTTATGTTCAGGATACTGTTCTTACCCAGAACAAGATTCTTGAACTTGCGAAGGAAGTCAGTGGAAAGGAATGGAAGGTTAACCATGTCAAGATTGATGATGTTACTGCCAAGTCTGACGAGAATATCGCCAAGGGAATTATTGACTGGCCTACTCTTGCCCCCTATCTATTCAGGGCCATTTTTGACGAGAAGAGTGTTCCCAAGTTTGAGAAGCTTGATAACGAGTTGGTTGGTATCAAGGGTGTCACTGAGGAGCAGGTTAAGGAGCTTCTCAAGGCTAAGATCCAGTAGAGAAATGTACGCAGATTAGTTGTCGAATGATTAGAATAAGATCCTGTGTTTTGAGCTCAATGCTTTTTTCATTGAATGTGATTCTTGTAAATATTCTCCTGGCTAATAGTATTCGGACTCTGACACCGAATTTTGAATGAGCCACCTTACCTGGAAGTGGTCAAATGTACCTTATCAACTCGACTCGTGCTATCCATTGGCTTGCAATGTTATTTAACATGCGAAATCGTGATTTTATTCTCGCTAGTGTACTGTTGCAGACGGAATCTTAAGAAGAGACTAATCTTTCTCCAAATCTGGTAACGCTGAAAGAGGGAGCCCTTCTGTTCTGCCTTACAGCCCTTTCACTGCATTCTTAACCCACTACAAGGTCTGCCGCAGGGCTTGTCGGGAACACAGCCACCACTTTAATTTGAGTGTATTCCCCATAGATTCAAAAAGTATCCTCCAATAATATAGTGTCATTTCCATACTGTCAAATTGATTTCGTACCTGCTTTCCTGCAGTACAGAACAATCTATCCATCGCTTAAGTAATATCTAGAACCTGTGTCGCAGAAAGTCCTCCCGATGAGGTTTCGTTGCAAACCCCGTCCATCACGCTGCACCGGAGAAGACCATCCGGAGTCCCCCAACTCCGGATTTTATTATGCTGTAGAATTTATTTCTAGCCCCCCCATTTGCTAACTGCCGGCTCCATTCGTTTTGGGGACCAAATTTTCACTGCAGTTTTAACCCATCGCCAGGTTTGACTGAACACGCATGGTTCAACTGCTAAGTTAGTTCCCCTTCCCAGCGACCCAACGAGTATTAGTTTGCGGCTCTGATACCCCCAACTCGGCATTGGTTCATACCCTATACGAATAGGCAATTACTGCTACCTGCTTCACGCAATGCTTGTACTAATAACTGATCATCTCTAAACAACTCTCTTGGTAGTTGTTCCCGACTTACGTTCGTACTCATTAGAAGGTGCAAGGTCGGCTTGGGTTTACCACAATTTCGACCTCACGCACGGATCTGCTCCAGTAGCTCTCCACAACTACCATGCAGAATAGATCTCTCTTCTCACGAGACAAGAGACGAGAGAACAGGGCCTTCACTGCGTTTTTAATCCCTTCCGAGGCTAGCTTCTAGAGACGGAGGCCTCCCAATGCATATGGGGACAAATCTTTTAAGACACCTCTCGTCCCCCAAGTATCAATCCTCCACGACTTCACTGCAAATTTGAATCGCGGCAGGGTATGCCATCCAGTTTCGTACTTCTGAATCTCTTGCACAACCATGGTAACTAGCCAGCACTTAAACTCGTGTGATACTGAGGCGATCCTGGTAGGAATGTACATAGATTTAAATCAACATTGTACATATATATATATGCAATAAACAAAAGAGAGATCTTCAACAGAATTACTAAGATCTTCTGAACTACTTCTCATCGGTTTAAATTAGAGATGGCTTCGGTAAGTATGCTCTTGACTCTGGCTCCGAGTCGT
Organism: Fusarium hainanense; assembly: GCA_013618405.1. Classification (NCBI taxonomy): domain Eukaryota; kingdom Fungi; phylum Ascomycota; class Sordariomycetes; order Hypocreales; family Nectriaceae; genus Fusarium; species Fusarium hainanense. The sequence goes on along the minus strand of JABFEW010000233.1, from coordinate 6,975 downwards.
TGAGATTACTACAGACATGGCATACAATAACCAAACAAGAGACCAGCAGTTACTACGATCTGGTGCCAAATTGCAGCGGAAGAGCGCATTCATGGAATTCTCAACAAGGCAAGCCTTAGTGTATGGGGATGATCCTGTCGATTTCTGATTACAGTAATTATCAAAATAAGGTCTTTGGTTCTTTACTGCAATTTTAACTACAATCAAGAGTGTCTTGACCCTGCCATTTTCCAGATTCCGCAATCGTCGAAGAAAAAGGTCTTTGGTATTTCACTGCAATTTTAAGTGTAGTTGAGGATAGCGGGCTTACTGGTCTCTTCGATTTAGCCCGCTTGATGTGTGGGCATATGTATTGGCTTGGTTTTCACTGCATTTGTAACCCATCATCGGCTCTGCTGCGCGGCTTGTCAGGCACACAGACAATTTTTTAGCTCGAGCGCAGGTTCTCCAGAGATTCAAAAAGTGATGTAAACTAATTCATAGTCTCTTCTCAGACCTTCAAGAACTGATTTGTATCATACTTGTGTACCTGTGATATTGATACCTTAACTACTTGTTTGTGGCAGTGAGCGCCTTGTCCACCGCTTGAGTACCAACTCAAATCTGCGTCGCAAAACATATCACGACGAGGATTCATTGTAAATCTCATAAGTCACTGCTCCAGAAAACACCATCCGGAGTGCCTTGACTGCGGCTCTGGTATCGCTGTATTGCTAGTCAGTTGTTGGCTAGCTGGTGCTTCAACCAATAAGCTTCTTTATGGATATGGATGCTTGACGTGCTCCAGCGAGGCAGTGATTTTCACTGCATTTTTAACCTTCTCCAGGCATGAATTGACCTGTACACATGGTCAGCACTGCCCTCTTCTGAATAGTGATATGCTCTTGTCAACCGGTTCTACAGGTATGTCCCAGACAGAGGCATATTACCATAGAGTATAGACCATGACTTCTCAATTGTGTACATAGGCTATTTCACATTAACTATCTGCGGCTAATACTAACTGAACTTCAAGGCTGTCGGCGGTGAGGTAAAGGGATATGAACTTGATCGTATTGCCTCAAGTACGAAACCCTTGATTGAACTCACTGCAATATTAACTGCTAGCACGAGCGGCAGGATGGCTAGGCTCGAGGAGCTTCCTCTGCTTGTTCCATGGAAGGAGGGGTTCGCGGTGGGGTTCTGAAAAGGTTAACATCTCTCTTCTCTCGGGGCACGGGGGTTCACTGCATATTTAACCCACCGCCGGCTTTGCTCTGGTAAATCTTCGCAACTGCGGGGGAAAACGGGAGGTAGGAAATTTAAGCTGCGAAATGATTCTTCACTGCAGCTCGACTTCTATTATACAACTGCATCCTTACTCCATACCACATAAGTGACAGGATTTCTCTACCAAGCGAAGCTAATATATTAATATGGCAAAAAGAATGTTCAAGAGAATTGTTTAATATATAAAACTAGTATTAAATTAATCACCAAGATTCTCTCTATTGAACAGTAATCTTATACTAATAGATAATTGTTAGTTCTAGATATTTCAATAGAGAAGTAATTCTGCTTTTGTTCCTGCATCCGACGTCTTATTTCCCCCTGAGGGTAGTCAGATTAATTTGAAGAGCTACTTTGGGAGGGTTGAGCTGTTCTGGGGCTGTGCATCTCGTTTCATTGCAATTTTAACCCCCCTCAAGACTTCATGTGGACCTGAGAATCCGACCACACAGCACCCGGATCTACGCGATGGGTTAGGTGACTCGAAGTCGACGAACTCTCACGGCAAATTCAACCCACCCCAAGACCTCCGTCGCAGTGAGGGGTTCAGGAACAGTATGCTAGGCGTCGCGGAAATAAGCTGATGATTCGATGCCTTGCCGTGATCTTCGCAAACAAATCCAAGTTGGAGATGCCAAGATTTTGCTTATGAAATCTTGTTGGTTCACGAAAGGCGCGCGTGACATCAAGTCATGCAAATGCTTCTCAAACTTGCATCCGTAAAGCATCCAAGTTTCAAGCTCATGAGAGCTGAGATTATTTTCCAAGATGGACACAATTGTTCCCGCGCCGAATCAGGCTCAACATAAACCCGATATCTCGAATGAGAAGAAGGCTCAAACTGAGTCCCCTCATGACTCACCTCAATCGGACGTCGAACAAGCCGAACTTGAAGATCAATCCCAACGCTTGCCATTTCTCCGTCTACTGCTCGCCTACCTCTGTCTTTGCTTCTGTTACCTCATTTCTTACTTAGACATGAATTCCGTTGCAACGTCCCTTCCAACAATCTCCTCGGCGCTAGACGCAGGTCCAACAGTTACATGGGTCGGAACTTCATACCTCCTAGGACAACTTTCCTTCCAGCCTCTGTACGGCAGAATCTCCGATATTACTGGCCGAAAGCCTGTTTTGTTATTTTCTATGGGATGTATCGTCGTTGGTGGCGTCTTATGCGGCTTTGCACGTACGCCAGTGTGGTTATACGTCTGTCGAACTATTAGTGGTATTGGTGGCGGAGGCATTAGTTCTTCTGTCGCTATTATCGTAAGCGACTTGGTTAGTTTGAGGTCAAGAGGCAAGTATCAGGGTTTTATCAGTCTTGCCATTGGTGTCGGCGCCGCTACTGGTCCCTTTGTGGCCGCTGGCTTGATCCAGACAGGCACTAACGGTTGGAGATGGGCTTTCTGGGTGCCTGCTATTATGGGTGGCGTCTGTTTTGTTCTCCTGATGCTCTTCTTGCCCTTGAAGCCTGTGTCTGGGAGCTTCAAGGACAAGGTTCAGAAGATTGATTGGTGGGGTGTTATGGCTTCTATAGCCGGTATTGTCCTTACAGTCGTGAGTACTCCCACCTCCCATGCACTTCGTACTTTAACCATGATGATGTCAGATGTCCATCAACTCAGGAGGAAGCATGTGGGCATGGCGGAATGCCAAGACCATCTCGCTCCTCACAATTGGCATCATCATGTTGCTAGTATTCATCATCATCGAAGCGTACTTCGCCAGGATCCCCATTATCCCTCTTCGACTTTTCAAACAGAGGTCGCCAGCAGTACTCATCTTGACAGGTTTCTTCCACGACTTCGCTTGGCAGTCGACTCAATATTTCATTCCACTGTACTACCAGACTGTTCGTGGGTTCTCGCCATTGAAGAGTGGTACGTTGATTGTTCCGTTCTTGCTTGCTCAGGGCATTGCTGGTGCTGCTTCGGGGCCCTTGATGGCTGAGTATGCTAGGTAAGTACTACCATGTTTCGAAGAGGAAACACAAGAACTGACCTGTTCATAGATACATGCCCATTTTGCGAGCAGGTTTCACAATCTGGACTCTCGGCTCTGGTCTCAAACTTCTCTTCAACCAGAACACGCACATTGCGATTTACATCGCAGTCCTAGCTGTCGAAGGGGCAGGGATAGGATGGGTTCATCAACCAGGTAGGCCTACCACGGTCACTCCACTCTTACAATCTTGAGTGGATTAACTGACAGGCTTTCAGGGCTCGTAGCGCTACAGGCCAACTCAGCAAACGAAGACCGTGCCGTAGCAACAGGCACCCGCAACGTCTTCCGCTCGCTAGGAGGAGTTGTCGGAATAGCTGTTTCGACAGCCGTTTACTACGCAGTTCTACAGAAGGCTCTACAACAGAATGCCACGATTCCTGAATGGCTGCGTGACAGTGTCCTGGATGGTACATGGTCCGCCAGTGATCCTGCTACTAAAGACTACGAAAGTGCCATCTTGGGCGCTCGTATGCAAGGCTTTAGAGTCATTTTCATTATCACCGTGCCTTTGATGGCGCTATGCTTGGGGGCGAGTTTCTTGGTGGACGATATTGTTCTTAAAGGTGATTCTGCTCAGCAAAAGAGGCGAGATGAGCATGGCGGAGAACAAGCCCAAGCTACAGAGACGACGAGCGATGAGAAGCGAGGCTGATAGTTTACCTCAAATATCAGATGCGATTCGAGAAGTGACTCAATAATCGTTACTGATGAGAAGCCACAAAAGATAGAATTAGACAGTTTATTGGTGGGACATGTCCATCCTAGTCAGTTCTTGAATGGGTCATGTGGGAAAAGTGCCATGAAGGCGGGCTGGATTGATCAATAACGACAACCATAAAAATTGATTATTGACTTGAAACGTCTTGAAATATCTCAAAAAGTCAAAAAGAAGCTGATAACGGCGCTGGAGCGATGCTCCCACCAGGGCTTGAACCTGAGACCTTCGCATCACTGAATATTCAGATTGAAGTATTAGTACGACGCTCTAACCAACTGAGCTATGGAAGCCGATCAGCTGTTCTTGTAGACGACGTACACGATACGACATCAAGTATCTATGGCCAAGAACAACGGACCCGATATGAATCAGAGATCTTTGATGTGTTTGTGACTTATGAGATGGGAGCCTCCTGCACAGCGATACCCAGTTTTCTGTTCGATCCAGTTGTACCCCATCGCACATAATCCCAAATCTTTCAACTTCTGTTGAATCTCCTCTTTGGTAAGAGTGGTAGTGTTGGGTGATGTTTTTGTCTCTTTTTGGGAAGAGGGTATATCACTACTTTGACTAGGGCTGTCAATGGTAGCTTCGAGTGTTTGGTCGAGAGTCATTTTGTAGGTAGTAAGGGGTTGTTGACGTTGGCGAACGGAAGAGAGAAAAGCTGGATAGAAGCAAGGACAATTGGCCAACTTATGGTAAGGAATATGAGTGTTTGGATGGCTGTGATGTTGGTAAACGGAAGACAAATATTGAAAAGAAGCATTCGATGGATTTATAGATTGATCAGAACTTTGTATTAGGGCACGACAGGCACAATTTGTGACTTATCATACTTGATGTGAGGAAGCTTAATTGTGAATATTTAACACTTGTGAATCTGCTCTTGTTCTCCTTTCTCTTCACCTTTTTGTTGCACCTTGAAGCTCCTGTTTGTCAGTTTCAAGCTGGGTCCAAGCGCTATTCGAGACGCAAGATGCGGGCAAAGTCACTTACAAACACGGCGATCGAGCAAGGGAATAAGTGGAGCGTCTCACGGAGTCAATTAATTACATGCAGGTACAACCAACGTCAGCAAATTCATCCGCCCACTCCGTCGGGAAAGAAAGTACTTCCTCCCTATCCATATCATTTTTCAATAGTAATTCTTCTGCAGAATAATTACTAAATGGCATCAATTTGCCCCAGAATATTCGATCGGATGAACTCTGTTCCTTAGCGGACCAACAACAGGCCGAGTCCACTGGAGTTATTTCTCCTTTGGGCCATAGTCTACGGACACGGGCCCCGGTTCAGGGTCCGGCTCAAGGCGAGATTTTCTATACAAAAGAACTTCCCCTGACTATGAAGTCAATCCCCAATCAACAAATTAACTATCCAAAATGACAGACTTATTACTTTCTCAACCATTTAAGCTACCATGCGGTCTCACCCTGCCTAACCGTCTGGCAAAGGCGGCTCTGGCAGAAGAAATCGCAGATTGTCAACATCTTCCTACAACAACGCAACTGGAAAATGCATACGGCGCCTGGGCTGACGGAGGTTGGGGAATGGTCATGACAGGTAATGTCCAGGTCGATGAGAAATATCTCGGTGGCCATCGCGATTTGGCTGTTAGCTCTGATCTTCCTGAGGAAAAGGTCTTGGAAGCTTATAAGAAGTTTGTGGGAATCATGCGACGAAAGGGGACACCCGCGATTATGCAGATTAACCATCCTGGTCGACAATCGCCGCTTGGAGCTGGCAAGAAGGCGTTTATGGATAAGAATCTTGCTCCTAGCCCTATTCAGCTGAACATGGGAGATGATATCCTTGCCAAGATTATCACGAATGTTGTTTTTGGTACACCGAAGGAAATGTCTCTCGAAGAAATCGAGGACGTTGTCCAGAGCTTCGCCAGGACAGCTCGACTAGCGTCTGAAGCTGGCTTTGACGGTGTTGAAATTCACGCCGCGCATGGCTATCTCCTTTCTCAGTTCATGTCGGAGAAGAGCAATCAGCGAACAGACGCATACGGAGGATCACCTGCTGCCAGGGCGAAGATCATCGTTGACGTCGCCACGGCTATTCGCGCTGCGACACCAGCTGGTTTCTGCGTTGGATTGAAGTTTAACTCTGCGGACCATCAGTCTCCCAAGGAACTTGAGGAGGTTCTGGAGCAGATTACGCTTATTGCTGAGGTTGGGCTTGACTTTTTGGAAGTCAGTGGTGGAAGCTACGAGAACCCATCCGTAGGTATCCCACATATTCCTCTTTACTCTTATACTAACACTACGACAGATGTTCACGGGTACTGGCGAAAAGAAAGCCGCAAGCACAGCAGCCCGAGAATCCTTCTTCCTCTCCTTCGCCCACGAAATGCGCGCCAAGGTTCCCAACATTCCCCTAATGGTGACAGGTGGATTCCGCACACGCGCAGGCATGGAAGCAGCCCTTCGTGAAGGCGCATGCGATCTCATCGGTCTTGGTAGACCTGCTATTATCAACCCTCTCTTACCTTCAACTATAATTCTGAACAAGGAAGTTACGGATGATGATGCGAAACTTTATGCTAAGAAGATCCAAACGCCTTGGTTCCTGAAGAGATTTGGGCCAAAGAGTATTGGAACTGGAGTTGAGCTTGTAAGTAATGATTGTATGTTTGAGGGAATGATGCTAATTGTTTGTAGACATGGTATAGGAAGCAGTTGCAGTCAATTGGGAAGTGAGAGTAGCTTTCTTGGTGGTGCAACTTTGGCTTGATTTTAGTGGAGCCGAGATTTGCGGGAGTTCCTTTTTAGACATATACGCATAGACTTATAGTAATAATTCAAATTTCATATACCAATGTATTTCTTTATAATTCACGTAGACTGCAAAAAGAAACATACAACACCGGGGATTCGCTGGTCGTCACCGACCCAACTACTAATCTGGCGCTTCGCAGCTTGACGATGGGAGAGCAGACGGGATCCCGTGTTCTCTGATAGGTATGGTCGTATGTG
>JABFEW010000232.1:0-58823 GCA_013618405.1 Fusarium hainanense | reverse complement strand
TAATATATGACTGTAGAAAGTCGAATTGACATAATTAACAATTCTCAATACATTGATACACATTGAGAACCGTCTTATCATGCCAATACGCCAATGTCACCCACATCCGTCTTCTCACGCCACCTCTGATTGGCCAATATAGCAGTTTCTTACCACCCGCCCCTTCATTGCGTGAGATCGTATAGTCCTTCCGTATAATCCTTCGCAATAGATAAATACGCAAATACTTGCTTTTAAAGCCCCAAACTCTTCAAGACCCGAGTGCAGTGGACCATTGTCAAGATGCGACGACACCCCTGTCTTTTGTCCGCTGCGCCCGCCTCTTACCCCTGTTTACCTTCTCATTCGGTCGCGTTTGGATGCCTCCCAGTCTATCTTCTTGGGAGGGGCTAAATTTGCAGTGAAATTTTCGGAAATCGATCCCTTGACCAGATATATCCCTTGGGGAGAAATAAGACGTCGGATGCGGTTAGGGCGAATTTGGGCGTCTGGCGTCCGACGTTTTGTCCCCCCCCCCCCCTAGATATCTAAGCGCTATCGTATTGTGGCATTGCATTTTCCAAAGATCATTATCCACTCCTCAATTGATTGAGGCAAAAGCAAACAGTGCCCTAATCCAAGAGCTCTACTGTAGATTGAACACGTGAATTGCCTATCAAGACTGGGTATTCATGCTCAATTCCTTACGCACCAGTTGATGAGATCCAGTGCCATTGCTGACAACTTATATCACTTTTTATTTGTTTGAGGTCAGACGGTAGCAGCCTTTCCGCCTTATGAACAACGATAGTCTAGCCTACAGTAGATCATCCATCCTATAAGTCACAATTCTATAGGTAGCTAGCCAGTTAGGGAAGGTAATACGCTCATTAACTGTGTTCTAGGCCGCATCGAGTTTCTGGAATGTCGTATCGCGGCGACAATCAGATCCTTCACCTTACTCCTTTTAGTCTAATTTCTCGCCTTACTCGTCTTGTCTGCTACGCCGCCGAGTATTTGGCTCCGTAGGGAATCATGTTCCTTCACGGCATGTATAAAGCCATGACGTTAGTCGATCTGCTCTGCCAACTGTCATCTTGGTATTGCCAATTCTCAAGATGCGAACATTCCATACACCACTTTCTGTAATCCAATCTCTTGCGCAGTCACGGGGTGATGCCCCTGCTGTAAGATATGCGGATGAGTCTGGCTATAAGACGATCTCGTATGCGGAGCATTGGCAGAATATTAACGATGCGGCAAAGAATTGGACCGCGGAGCTATTTAAAGCAGGAATTGCTAAAGGCTCTGTAGTTGGACTTTGGTAAGTTAATATAATGTGCTTTGATATCTCTGTCTAATCTCATTCAGGATAAAAGGATTGTCTTACAAGGACTTGCTGCATTACCTCTCCCTAATGAGAGCAGGCTTTATCCCACAGTTATTCCCCATTCGTATGCAAGATCCCTCCATCGTCTTCGAACTTCTGGCCAAGAGCGGCGCTACAGCTCTATTATACGATCCAGATTGCGCACCCCTAGCTAAGGGATGCCCACTGCCTACAATATCTATCAGTGGAGTCGTGGGTGGCACACCGCCTGACATGTACCTGAACACTTCCACAACCTCTACAGACGGTGATCAGGTCTTGGTTATTTTTCATACCTCGGGATCCACGTCTATACCCAAACTAGTCCCCCAGACCGTGCGCTGGCTAGAATGCTTGATTCGGAAACACTACCCTGACCATATAAGAGACAGCCCCAACTCAGTTATTTCCGCCATGTAAGATCTCCATGATGTTGGCAGTGTTCTAGGCTAACTTGTTCCAGTGGCTCCCATGCCCATCTCGGCAACACTATTGTCCTCGCGGTACACCTGGCGGCTGGAAGTTGCTTGCTGTTACCTACCAACATTCCTTATTCGCCTTTACAACTCGACGATATGATTACAAATGGAGGGCTGACCATATTGACCATCTTTCCTGGTCTCCTTGTACCAATGTTCGCTGAGGCCCGTCGCGACGATGCATTCTTCAAAAAGCTCCAGAACCTTGAGAAGATCAACTTCGCTGGTCATACCCTTGAGCCCAAAGAGGAAGCTTGGGGCCGCGAAAATGGACTCAAGCTGATCAATTTCTATGGTTCTACGGAGGTTGGCGCTTCCATGATGTCCACTTCGACTTCGCCCTATGTCACTCCCTTACCTGGATCAGGATGCGAGTTTATTCCCTTTAGTGAAACCTCATCTGGATCGGATCAGCTTTTCCAACTTGTCGTCCCCGCAAATACAGATGACTGTCCCCATCCTTCTCTTCGGAACAAATCAGATGGCAAGTTTTATACTGGCGATCTCTTCCAGTGTGTCGACAAGGATCAATACGTCTATCGAGGCCGAGTCGACGATAGAATCAAGATGCAGCTTGGTCAAAGCTGTGACGCCGGTTCTCTCGAAGCCGAAGTGATGCAGATTTGCGAAAGCGATCTTATCAGCGCCATCTCTGTTATTGGTTCTGGACGTCTTTCGCCGGCAATGGTGATTGAGGCAAAGGATGATTCGATTCTGGAGACGGGTGGGGATAAGCTGTTGGCGCTCAAGAATCAAATTATCTTCAGGACTATGTTGTTTCAAAAGCAAAAGTACGCTCATGTGTGGATCTCTGATGCACGGCTTATTTTTGTTGTGAAGAAGGGTACATTGCCGAGGACGCCGAAAGGGAATGTTATGAGGAAGGCGGTTGAGAAGATGTTTGCAAAGGATTTAGATGAGTTTTTCCTAACTAGCTCTAAGTCTTAGGGACTTTTGTTTTTTATGTTAGACTTTAATGTAAGACGCATTGCGGATACATACACTACACCTCGAAATAGCACGGCTCAAAGTGGTGCGGTAGCATTGAAGCTATCACGGCACTAAATGTAGTCTAAATAACCTCCTCGAAGCAAAACAACACGTGGAATGCAAAACAGTAAAAAGAAAAAGCCAAGACTTACTGAGAGCCAGGCAATTACGACAGCTTTTGTCTCAGCTCACTGCATAAAAGTCGTCATTCTTGCAACATGTACGTCATTGACTCGGTGGAGTGGTGATTCATAGGACTCACCGCAAATAGTATATGTAAGATCTTAAGAGGAACAACACTGCAGGATTCTTTTCCCTCTCGCATATCATTAAATGAAAACTTTAAATATTACCGCTGGAAGAAGAATCTCTACAGGGTTATTATACCGCGCTACACGAACTACCACCGCATCGACCAAAGTCCCTTTTACGAATCACAACAGTTGTCTCTTTTGGAGAAGAACCCAGATCAACACAATGGCTTCCGTAATCGATACTGTCAAAGTAAGACCCTCACTGAAGCCCATTCCATATGCCTTGCTGATTTCTCCAGAACACCATCGCGGAGAACTTTGGTGGTCCCGCTGAACAACTCGCCACCCACCAATTCGCCCTCTCAGAAACTCCCAACCTGTCCGGCAAAGTCGCCGTCGTGACAGGCGGCAGCGAAGGAATCGGCTACGGCATAACCCACACCCTCCTCACTCACGACATTAGCAAGCTCTTCATCCTTTCTCTCTCCGAAGAGGTCGTCAAGGGCGCCAAAAAGTCCGTCGCCGAAGAGCTAGGCCAGGAGAAGGCTGACCGCACGGAATGGATCCAGTGCGATCTTAGCAGCTGGGCTGAAGTCAAGAAGGCTGCTGAAAAGATCAAGAACTCTACTGATCGGTTGGATATTCTTGTCAATAATGCTGGACGTGGTATTCAGACTTATCAACTCTCGCCGATGGGGGTTGATCAGCACATGGCTACGAACCATTTTGGTCACGTCATTTTAACCACCTATCTTCTTGAGCTTTTGAAGAAGACGTCTGAGAAGCATGGTACTGTGAGGATTGTGAACCAAGCTTCGAATGCTCATCAGGGTGCTCCTAGCGACGTCAAGTTTGAGAGTCTGGATGAGCTCAACACTGATCTCGGACCTAACCCTCAGTATGGCCGATCCAAGTTGGCAAACATCTTGTACACTCGCTACCTTGATCGCAATGTTACAAAGGCCGGGTCGCCTAAGATTGTGGTGAATGCTTCTCATCCTGGTTTTGTCAGTACCAGACAGAGCACCGAGCATATCCACGAAGCGTAAGCATATATCGCTCCCTACTTCTCACGTATGAGCCGACTAACGATTAGCAGATACCCTCTCGCTGGATACGCGATGTCAGCTGGCATGGAGCCCTTCAAGAAGGATCAATTCCAGGGCGCTACTAGCGCTGTGTACGCTGCGACTATCACTGATAAGTCAGGACAATACATTTGTCCTCCCGCTGTGCCAGAGGCTGGTAACGAGCTTTCGCAGAATGAGAAGCTTGGAGATCAATTGATGGAGTTGACGAGAAAGATCATCAGCGAGAAGTTTGAGCAGTTTGATGACCGCAAGTTTTACTAGACTGGTTCTAGCACGATAGGAATGGATATTGGTCGATAGCAATTGATATAGATGAAAACCAATAGCATCACACAACGGGACAACCCGAATGCAGTAGGTGATGACTAGACCCACCTGTCGGTGATGACAGCAAGGAAAACATATCCAGGCTGCCCTGTCTTCAGAGATACCCCGCTATGAAAATTATGCTTCAGCTTGAGAGACCTTAGCGTAACCAACTCTCACTCTATCATAGCATCCTAAGTGAACACTTTATTTCTAGAACTATTTTGCCGCCCACAGGCGCTTAGGCAAGTTTATTCGAGGCTAATGGACTCTATAAAGGACGAAGCCAGTGTCTGCGCGATTTGCGACGACTTCGTTAACTGGGACTCCCAGAATGGTACATCCTGGAGAAGACATGAGATTCAAATCACACAGGGAAACCAGGTATACTCATGGGCATATCACCATCACTCCAATCTTGTTGCTCTTAAAGACTCGGCAGATGATGGCTGCCAAATGTGCCAGCTGTTGCTCGATTCCCTTGGGTTATCTGACAAGATCGATGTTCTCTTTGATGAAGAACACCAGCAGAGACTCCGTGCGTCATCTGCGTCCCTCGAACCAGGCGACTCTCGGGCCAAAAGCCTTATGGAGGAGATCATCATGCAGATCAAATATGAGCATGAGACAAAGATCAATCTTGACCAGGACAAGTCTTTTGGAATGCGCTTTGATGGAGAAGTGCATAAGGGACAGCTAGAGGGACCTTTGATATTACTAGTTGAAGATTCTTGGGGGAAGATTCGCTACACTATTGACCGAGAGGATCACTCGAGGTATGCCAGCGCATCCATTGCGGGAGACGTACAGTCAGTAAGGTTGTTTCCAATCTTCAATGTTCAAGTCCGAATTCCATGCTCAAGTCCTGTCGAGTTCGACGAGACTGCAAGCTTGTGGTCCACGATCGAGGGCACAGTTCTCACAGAAGACGAATATGACACAGACATTACACATCGCCCATCGAGAGAGCTTTTATCAGACCCTCACTTGAACTTGATACGTAGCTGGAGGAAGGAGTGTCTTGCAAATCATGAGGCATGCGCCAGAAACACTTCTCATGTCAGACTTCCAACTCGCGTCATCGAGATCGAACCTACGGGTGGCAAAATCACAGAAGTCAATGTAATTGAAACACATCACTTGGAAGGCAAACACGAATATGCCTGCTTATCATATTGCTGGGGTGTTGCCAAACAAAAAAGCATGACAACGACTGCTGCCTTTCCCAGACAGCTTACTCTGGCGGAGCTACCGGCAACTATTGCCGACGCGATTCTGCTATGCCATGCGCTGGGCTACCGGTACCTCTGGGTTGACTCGCTATGTATTATCCAAGGGGACATCAAGGATTGGGAAACTGAATCTGCCCAGATGTGTAACATCTACGGAGGGGCATCATTGACAATAGCGACCGAAGTCTGCGACGCCTCTCCTCAGAGTTTCATACATCGAAGGGAGGACAGAGTTTACTTCTCAGGGCCGCGAATTATGACAAAGGTGAATGGGAAGCCCTTGAGTCCAAGAAAGCGAATATGGTTTTACGAGACGATGGATAGGCGCGAGAGTTCTGTATGGGATCTCGAGTCAGATTCCTTGGTAACCTACGGTCGGAAAAGCACTTGGTTAAAGCGCGCTTGGACGTACCAGGAGTGGATGCTCTCTCCGAAAGTCTTGCATATCGAGGAAATGACTCTGTGGGATTGTTTCCAAGGCTACGCAAATGAGATTACGCAGAGATCAATGAGACCCGCCTATCTACTGAGAGATCTCGTGGCCAACGGAGAAGATAAAGAATGGGGAGATATCATCGGGCACTATAGCCTGAGGAGTCTTACTAAAGACATTGACAGATTACCCGCACTGGGCGGGATCGCTAAACTGTACCAGGAAGGAACAGATTATACTTACCTTGCTGGCTTATGGCTAGAAGAGATGCCTGAGTCGCTTACATGGTACAGGAAAAGCGATGATAGCAAGCGCAGTTCAGGATATACACAAGGTCACATACCATCTTGGTCTTGGGCTTCTGTCGAGACAAGTTTCAGCATGCCAGTCGAAAGGTTTTCGAAGACGTGTGCATCGATGAAAGCATGGTTTTGCGAATACGAGCCGCCAGACTCCCTTCTGCAAGTGAAAGAGAACGCATGGATTGAGATATCGGGCCCCTTATCACACATTGTGTCATGCAGTACTTCAGATGTTCTTCATGTGAGAACACAAGGCACTCCTGACAGTCATGATGGCGCCGTGGCTCATTTGGATATTGATGAGCCGAACTTCGATGCTCATGTCAATGCAGGGATTATCTTTGTGTTGAGCATCGTGATGCGTTCAGATGGTGATGTTTGGTCAGGACTTCTTCTACGAGAGGTATATCCCGATAATGGAATACGTCATTTTGAAAGAGTGGGGTATTGCGATGAGTTGAACGAATGTATTGTTGACGAAGAGAAACAGACAGTTATCAGATTAGTATAAGCCGTGGCTTGGGTACATTCTAGTTGATGAACGCTTTATCAACTAAACACATCTCGATTAAGATACCTGCTACACAATCCATTTCGGCTCGTACATTTCGGACTGCTAACGAGATAAAAGCACTTTATATTTCATCAGAATAAAGTTGTCAAAGGCCGGTGCTGGATCCCATTGTGCATCTTGCTGTTCACCAGCAAAACTTACCCTACGTCGCGCTGTTTCGTGCTGTCATACTATATAGAGTCTAGTTGAGGGGGTATTGCCAGCGAAAAGACTCAGGTCCTATAGTCTAGTGGTTAGGACGTTGGATTTTGATCACCCATCAAAATACTCTTCCGAAGTCCCCGGTTCGAACCCGGGTAGGACCTCTTCCTTTTGCCCCATCCACCTTTTTGCCATGTCTCCAACTCTCTCACCCAATCAATCTGTGTCGCATCACTTTCATCTCCAAATGACGCGTTTCTCCACTTCAGCTGAACGGAGACTCCTGTCCGTCAAGGGTCTCTTAGTGGACCAATTAATTGGAGATGCTCTGCTTGAGTCTTTTTTTGCCATTAGCTTTCTCCGCATCATATCATTGGTTCACCTCCTGAAAAAAAGCATTTTTCTTCTCACTGTCAAACCCTTCTATACTGTAATACTGTACTCTGTCAACGTACAGCAGTCAATGATATTCCATCATGGTACGAGCCATGGGTTGGCATAAGCCCGAGAACTTTGCCGGGTCTTCGATACGCGCTATTCTGGTCGGTTTGTTTGTTGCTTCGGGCGGATTGCTGTTTGGCTACGATGTGGGGTGAGTTTGAGAACCCTTTTTCCGAATTATTCTCTCGTAACTTGTTGCTTCTTGGGGAAGGGTCTTGCGGCGTGGTTGCATGTGCTGCCGATACAGGCTTGTGTGACGCGACCTTGTACCGCAGTGCCTCTATACTGCATTGACGCGTCGCGTCATAGACGTGTCCCTCATCTCATCATCGTCATCACTTCACTCACTATACACATGCTTCATCTCATATGATCGTCAACTAACCATGGCTTACAAGGGTCATCAATGGCGTCCTTGTGATGGACGTCTTCCAGGACCATTTCTCCACAGACCGATCCTGTAGAGATGACGATGGTCACATCGATCTATGTCCCTCAGATTCATCCCTCATCGTGGGAATTCTCAGTCTAGGAGCTGTTGTTGGCTCAATATTAGCTGCTCCCCTTGGCGATACTATTGGTCGTCGCAAGACCTTACTCGCTGCTGTTGTCACATTTTGTATTGGGGCTATCTTTCAAGTATGTGCTCAAGCGACACCAATGTTGCTGGTTGGAAGGTGAGTTGAAGCATCCCAAGTTGATGGTCTCATTAATGCTAATATCTTATGCAAAGGGCCCTGGCAGGTGTTGCAGTAGGAGCAACATCAGTCCTCGTTCCTCTCTATCAATCCGAGACAGCACCGAAATGGATCCGAGGAAGCATCATCTGCGCTTATCAGCTGTCCATCACAGTCGGAATCCTGAGCGCAACCGTTATCAATGTCATCACACAAAACATCAACAGCTCAGCCGCCTACCGTATCCCTCTGGGACTCCAACTCGTTCCTGGTGTCATCCTGGCGGCTGGCATCGTTATGCTCCCAGAGACGCCTCGCTTCTTGGTTAAGAAGGGCCGTAATGACGATGCTGGTATTTCGTTAAGTCGCTTCCGACGACTTGACATCACTCATCCTGCTCTTCAGAATGAGCTACAGGAAATCATTGCTAATCATCAGTATGAGCTCACGTTGGGTCATGATTCGTACAGAGATCTGTTTACTAGCAATTCAAACCTTGGACGTCGGACTTTGACAGGTTGTGGACTACAAATGTTGCAGCAATTGACTGGCATCAACTTTGTCATGTATTATGGAACCACTTTCTTCAACACATCCGGCGTCAGCAACCCTTTTATCATCAATCTCGTCATGATTATCGTTAACTGTGTTTGCACAATCCCTGGTCTCATCGTGATTGAGAAACTGGGACGGCGAAAGCTTCTCATGGCTGGTGCCCTAGGTCAGGCTGTGTGTCAGTTCATCATCGGCGCTGTATCAACAGCCAACGAAGCATCATCTCAAGACCTCAGAAGTACATCCAATATGGCCCTCATCGTCTGTTGCGCCATCAATGTCTTCTTCTACGCCACATCCTGGGGTCCAGTCACTTGGGTCGTAACCTCCGAGATCTTCCCTCTCAAGGTCCGCGCGAAGGCCATGTCTGTATCAACCACAGCAAATTGGCTCCTGAACTTTGCAGTGGCCTACGCTCCCCCATTCATAATGGGTCGAGGCGCCGACGGCTTCGGACTCAAGATCTTCTTCATCTGGGGAACATTCTGTATCCTCGCCATCGTCTTCGTCTGGTTCCTGGTATACGAAACAAGCAGAATGACACTAGAGCAAATCGACGAAATGTACGAGCGCGTACAACACGCCTGGGAAAGTCCAGGTTTTAACCCCAGCTGGAGTTTCCAAGCAATGCGCAATACTGGCTGGTCTACCACCGAACAACCAACAGAACTTCAAAACTCCAACACTACAAGCTCGGCAGATGATCAGCACTCGATACATTCACATCACCCGCCGAATTCAGCAACGCCTATAGCCAATGTTGATTTTAGTTACTAGCATAGCATAGCATAGCATATAGACCAATTTTACTTTGTTTACATTCCAGTTTGACGTAGGAACATGTCCACCAACAGCGAAAAACGGCCGGAGTTGCACGAGTACCGAACGTCGATCAGGGACTAAGAAACGATGATCAATTTCCATGCAAGACCTTCAGACCCTCCACGCAGAAAAAGCATGTCTAGAACGCCTCCATTCTTGGCGAGAACGAACCGGCAGTTCTCTCCGTGGAATACCGGAGATATTCATTCCAAAATACTGCTTTCGGACAGAACATTCACAAGTAGAAGGGATCTGAAAGAAAATCAGGATTCTTCGTTCTAGATCTTCACGACCATGGCACTCTTGCTTCATCTCATGTTCGAGATCATCAGTGACGCAAGCCCAAAACAGTCAAAAAACAAGAAACTTGTCTAACCAATCATGGAGCACAAGACCTCATCCGTCCAATCCGCATACCAATCGACACCAAGCCTCGAACATCTTTGCATGTAAGACACAGTGACATCCAAATGATGAGTTACATTCCAGTCATCAGCCTTCCAGAACGAAAGAACGAAAGAAGTCGTACGTTATCCAATTAAAGTTTGGCGGCTGACCGCAACCGTCGAAAAGTCATGCAGTGGCGTCAAACGGGAGGGTGGCTGAAACCTGGAAGCCACTCATTTTTGCATTCCATTGCGTAGGTGGCGCTTATTTGCCGGCCGGCAGTCATGGTGTGTAAGTCGCAAGTCGAGGCCTTCGAGATGAACTGATGAAGCCTCGAAGGTCTATGCAGGGTCAGTCTGGGGATACCGTTGCAGTTATAGATTCTTCTAGACATTGATGGGGATCATTTCTGGAAGTAGTGTCAATCGGCTAATGACTCGAGGTCTTGCATGCGAAACACTCATCTAACTTGATCCTCGAGTGCTTCCAGAAGGAATGTGGTTCAATTAGACGTCATTTATTTGGATTGAGGCAACAATAATATCGCTACATTGATAGCTACTTGATAAAATACAAAGGAAAGTATCATAACATGGCCATCCAAAACTAGTGTCTATCTGTAGCGACTCCCACAAGGATGGCAGTCAGGATAGGGTATCGTAATAGCAACTCCATTTATGATCGCGGCCTTGGATGCAAGGGCGTCATTGAAACAGAACTCCTTATAGAACTCGCAGGCGTAGAACACATTGGTGGTCGACCCTCCTCCACCTTCTGCCTCCTATCAAACTCCTTCAAAAAAGTATAGACACTTCCAAGAGGCATATACTCAAGTAAAGGCCTTAGCTCACTAGGGAACATCTCAGCACCGTGGTCCTTGATATCCTCATTTACGCGATTCAGACGTAATATCTGCATCCAAGACACAATACCATCGCCCACCATAAACGTAGGAAACGACGCCATAGCGATGTCATCAAGGATCCACGTATTCCGGAAATAAGGCCGATTCAGAAAACTGGAGATAGCCTTGTAGCTCGGTACTTCGGTAGGGTCCGTGATGCCCTCAGGAATGTCGCTGAGATGAGCGACGGGGCCCATCCATTGTAGAATTGGAGCGTAGTTCTCGGGGTGCGCTTCGCGGTCACCGGGCTCTCCAAAGTTGGCAGGCATGCAGCTATCCCACGCCCTGATGATCTCGATGGCGAGGTCAGACGTTGAATCCTTGGGTCCCAACCATCCCACTACGAGTCTCGCCTGCTTGAAGGCTCGGGCCATGGAGGCGCGACGCTCGGCGTCCTCGCGTTTGTCTCGTCTGTTGATGCATAATAGATCGACCCAGACGCGAAGGGGAGGTTGCTTGTCTGACTTGGCAGGGCCTGGATCGAGGAGCTTCTTGAGGAACGTTCTCAACCAGCCAGGTCGCTTTGTTGTAGGTGACGGCGGTGGCGAGTCGTCTGAGGTGGCAGTATTATTTCTTTGTGTTTCGAGATCAACGGCCGATGTTGAATGAGCTGTAGAGATGCGTCTTCCAAGAAAGACATCGCGGACATAGCGTAACGCCTCTGCAAGGTCCGAGGGTATAGACACTTTGTTGCCATTTAGAATGATGGTCTCTGTATTTGTGATGTCACCATAGAGGGCTGAGAGACCAATGTAGTCCGGAGATGTAGTGAGCTTGTCGTGGACGAGGCGACAGACTACACGCTCGTTGATGTCGTTGGTGGGGGATGGCTGCAGCTCCAGCACCCTAAACTCGCGAGCCGACAGGTCAATGGGGCGGTATGAGATCGAAGAGAGGCCGTCGGATGGAGCCATTACCATTAGTCAGATCGAGAGATGAATATCAGATCAGGTTGGTCAAAGAGTAGTGCGATGCAGGAAGTGGGCGACTAAAGTGCCTGACTGCGCAATGTCTTGGCGTTAGGGTTGGTTGTTGGTTGTGAGTCTGCAGTAGTTCTATGCAGGGAGGAGGGGAGTCGTAGTATGAGAAATGGAGAAGACCGAAACCAGATGGAGATGAGGGAGAAACACCGTACTTGTTTTATTCGCAAGTTTACGGGAAAAAAGGTTCAGTAAACGAGAAAAAGACAAAACTGGTAAGCGGAGAGAAAAAAGAAAAAGAAAAGAAGAAAAAGAAAAAAGCCAGAGTGCCAAGACTTTGGAATGTGGCCCAACACAGGTCGTTCCACTACGATGCCGGGTTTGGACATGACAGGAATGAGCAATCTGGCAATGATTGACCATGCTTGCCAGGGTAGGCTATCTCAGCTCTGGACTGGACGATCATGGTCTTTGCTTCATCCATTAAGCTTCAGGATCGAGATTAGTCCATGGGGATTAATAGAGTTCAGCA
This sequence comes from Fusarium hainanense, assembly GCA_013618405.1. Lineage (NCBI taxonomy): Eukaryota > Fungi > Ascomycota > Sordariomycetes > Hypocreales > Nectriaceae > Fusarium > Fusarium hainanense. Next base: position 46,435 of record JABFEW010000232.1, on the reverse strand, counting down.
TCTTACTTGATCCGTGAGAGCAAGATGCTTGTCAAATTCTACTGTAAAGCCATGATTTAAACGCTCAAGGCGACCAAAAGTGAGGCCCGGCCCGGACGATTCGATATCAGGCTTTCGTTGATCGTGTCTTTGAGTGGCTCGTGCTTGTCAAAGCTAAATTAGTGGGAAGCTAAGGTGGATGGATCCAGATTGGGGGGCGTCGGGGAGGATGATGAAAGCAGAAGCGATGTTCGTCATGGTGGTGTAGTGACAGATAAACAGAGACCGTGGCGGTACCGAACCCTGGTGTCTCTTAAAGTGCAAACATATGATATGTCAGTTTCTATTAAGGAGAGACAGAAGACTTCTAGATGTTTTCACTGCCACTCTTTTGACTTCGGGTTCCAATCTTGGAACGCGTATTTGTGGAACAGGTTCAGCTCAGCTCTCAGTCATGTCTCGCTCACCGCTAACGACGTAAGCAAACATGCACTTCGGTACAGACTAACATAGATAGCTATGCATGTTGCCCCAGCAGACCCATCAATTGACCTGCAGAACGAACATGCGGCGTTTTCCCTTTCTATCTCCATCATCTAAACAATTAGCGTGCAGCATTGTTCACGTGTAGAAACGACAATGGCTTGAATCCCATTAAACGTGGAGCCCAAGTGCCGAATGGCGTCGCGACCCGATATCACTACCGGGTAAACGGTTTATCCCAGCCAATTGATGTTACTCTTGGCGAATGCACTTAAAATCTGCATGTTGGTGATTGCGACTGTGATTGCAACTTCCCCATATTATTCCGCTCAAATTCCGATATCATGGTAATCGTATTCCCCCCTTTGTCAAAGCACCCGAACTCTCAGATCTTAACCCACTGATGAAATCCTTCAGATCTTGATGCCAACTTCTCGGGAATTGCCGTAGAGGCTATACTGAGACATTGACTTGTAAACAATGCACTACCCGCTTCAAAGACCAAGTTCTGGAGGTTCCCGAGGGCTATCATGTCTCACCCACCACCACCATCTTCTTGTTCCTGCTAACAAGTGATCTTCACTGCAGGTTTGCTTCAATCCAAGACAAGGTCCCTGCAATTCGTAGAGGGGGGGGACAGGTTATGGAGCTCCCATGGGCTCATCCCTGTTTTCTGGATCTAGACCCTAGTTCAAGTGTCAACCAACACACATGTTCATGAGGTTGAAAGAATTGATTGCCCAGCAATTCCAGCAATTCTGTATACGATGGCGAGTTTATAATTGTTTCAGCCATTTCAGACTGAGGCATTTCATCCCTGGGACGTAAAGATGAAGTTTTTGTATAAAATGGAAGAGTCTGGCGAACCACCCTAGTAGGGATCATTACGCTCAGACTTCTCACCATCGTAAACTATCTACTATACCCAGCACTTTAATTTCTCCATTGTCGATCAAAATGTCCTTCCCCTGGTGTCTACCCTGGCCTCAGCAGAGCTACTGGGGCGAGTTTAACCTCAATGGGCTCAAGGTCAAAGTCAAAACATCCTCTTCTTCACTCGAAAAGACAGACACCGCTCTCACTGACGGTCCCTCAAACTCCACTTCACCCGAGCCTTACTTCTGGGGAAAGGGTTTCCGGGCCCGTGGTATCGGGAGATTGCTCTCTCCCAAGAATAAACACCCTGTGCATATCGGATATGCTGAAGCGAGAGGTCTCATCGGTCGTGGAACCGTGGCTGATCTCCAGCGTCTGTCCCACCTTGCCAGTACATTTGTCATTGAAGTCTTTGAGGATCTTGATGAATCCTCAGGGGCTTCTTCATCCGAGGATTCAGTGCCTAATTCAAGGGTTACTCAGCTGAAACTCTCACCTGAGCTAGAAGAGTGGAAAAGTTCCCAACATGCGATCGGCAACGTTCTTCCTCCCAAGGGCGCTGGTCTGAGTCCGGTGTCGGATGAGATCCTTCAAATCCTTGGCGCCGAGCACTGGCCTGAAGCACTGAAGACCACCAATGCCCTGTTCGGTTGTGGTATCGCTAGTCTCCTCATGGGTGCAGCTGATTCCAACACGATGTTCTCCAATTATGTTACCGACATGGCATTCTACTACGAGCACGGATACAACTACGTCTTCCCCAACCTCGAGCCTTTGTTGGAGAAGGGCCTGAATGATCCCCATGCGCTCAAGACCCCTGGTGGTCAACAGCGTCGTGATGCTGTCGCTATCGGTAAGCGATACATCCAGGGTAAGATCGCCCTGGAGAAGAAGCACAAGGACCATCTCCTGAACCGATCCGCTCGGTTGGACAGACGGACCGCGCAGATCGTTTCGTTGTCTGAGAGTAGTCTTCTTGGCATGGCAGCCGAAGCGACCGCGCGAGGCTTTGATGCTGGGGCTGTCATGTCCGATCTTGTTTTCAGTTCGCCAGGAACCGATGTCGTGGATGTTGGCTGCGATCTTGTCAACTCCGAGGTGATGAACTCTTTCCTCAACGTCAGCGACATTACAGATACCGGCATCGTCAGTGAGGATGTCTTGAGGAAGGTTTACGATGCTTATGCTGTCATGGGCGCTAGGATGCTTACGCAGCGATGGCACGAGCCTGTTGCTAGAATGTGTGCTGCCCTGTACACTTGGCATATCCAGAATGACCGACACATGTTCTTCCGACGTGCTCTTCTGGGATGGCAGAAGGCAAGGAAGGCACCTGCTCAACCTCAGAGTGAGGGTGACTTTGATGAGGTGTTTGACAAGACGTTCCATCTTACGGGCTTCAGCCGCCCTCTTGACGCCAAGTACACTTGCAACGGCGAAGATACCTGCGATCATGTACACGGCCATCTCAACCGTCACTCCGACGAACCTCTTCTCAAAGAACTTTGGTGGTACCTCGTCACAGGTCCTTTGGAGTACGTCCGTGGCGGCCAAGTCTCCGAGAAGACTGAGCTTGATCTTGCCGAGGGTTCAAGATTGAGGATGGCCAAGCTTTTCTCCAAGGGTAAAGTTCTGGAGATGGTCTGGTTGATTGCTCATGCGAACCACCACGCTTGGCAGGTCAACTATCTGTTTGAAGCTGCTATGTTTGGAAGTATTCTTGATGGAGGAAAGCTAATCGGAAAACTCGACAGGAAGGAGCAATTCTAATTGGTGATGCGATGTGATGACCTGATGATTTATGGGGGTTATAAGTTCCTTGGCGTTTTTCTTAAGTCTGTCAAAAAGCGTTTCATATAGACCGTGTTCAATTAGTATCTCTTTTCTTTTTCGTTATTCTATGACAATTGATTACTTCCATGTTAAACCCTCTTCCATCGTTGATGGCTATCGTTCGCTGCTAAGAGAACGGTCACTTTTGTTGCTGGTACTTGATAAACATAAAACATTTACATCGCTAACTATAGGTATTTAAAATTTGAAACGCTCAAATAATCGTTACATATTTCAAGCCACTGTAATACACAATCTAAGGAGTAGGGACGAATGAAGAATCGCTGTCATGTCGCTTCGTAGGAGGAGGAGCAGAAGTAGCAACAGCAACCTCGTTACCGGGGGTCCACTTCTCAGAGTCTCCAAGACGATCAACAGTAAGACCAGCACTGCCGGGGTTCTTAAATCCTTTCTCCAGTTGTCGCTGGTAAGAGATCTTGCGAAGACGCTCAAACTCAGCTGGTGTCAATTGAAGCTATCGTGCCGTTAGCAAGGGTCGACAGGTGGGTGAACAGGTTGAACTTACGTATACTTCAATGCCAATAGCATGAATAGCTAGAGCTACCCACACACCCGTCGAGAAGCCAAGAGAGAGCGCAGCAGCGATGTTCTCGGCACTGTCACCCCCCATATCACCTTGGACAGCGACCCAAGCATCCAGGCTTTGGCATGTTGGGTATACAGCGACCAAAGCATCGGTGTCGTCGTAGAATGTAGCAATCTTGTCGCACTGCATAGGTTCGCGGAAGGATGGATTCTTGGACATGATCATGGCAGAAATAATCATGATGATTCGAACAGTGATGATGGAACCAACCTAATTATCTTAGTCGTTGCGACGCAACAAAGATGTGAAGTGTACTTACGTAGAACCAGGCGCGAAGCATCCAAGCACGATGTTGCTCGAGCTGCAACTTCTTGATGTTCCAGATTGCCAAGAACAAAGATCCGACAAACATAATTGCAGTGGTTCCAATCCATGCTCTGATGTTAAGCGAGCCACCAAACGAAACAGGCGCAATCATGATAGCGCCCACAGTTCCGATAAGCGCAAGAATAACACAGATATATCCATTCATGCGATGGAAGAGAAGAGCCTTGTACCGAATAAATGGCACAAACTGGAAGCATACGAGAAAGGCAGCGGGAATGATAGTGTAGAGATGGATCTTGATACCAATCTTGTAGACATCCTTGCTCTTGTAGGAGAAGCATTCACCAGGACCAGCACCGCCACCATTGTTATTCGGATTGCAGTAGACGCCGTAGAAGTCGAGGAACATCATGCGAGCGAGAGAAAAGCCGAAAAGGGCGCCGGCGAAGATGAACCAGAGCACGAAGTTGTAGCCTTTGGAGAAGCCAATTGGGTTGTAGACTTTACGGGCTACGGCGACGAAGCCGTTAGCAGCGGGTCGAGTTGGTGCTGCCATATTGTTTGTGTTTGATTGGAATATGTGTATAGTGGAAATAGAATTGAAGTCAATTGATGGATATTGAGATTTGGATGGGGAATATGGGAATTACTGTAGCGTCGTTCATGAGGATATCTATATATAAATTTCCCACCTCTCAATAATGACAGCAAACACCATGCAAGACAAGATTTCAAAACCTACGATGCAGTCTCTGGCGCAGATTGAATCCAGGATTGGAAATGTCCCTGTAAATCGATATCCGTGTCTCAACAACGCCAAGTCCGTCTTCTGATGCCTTCTATTGGTTGTAAGAGTAAGTGGATATAATCAATACGAGAGCGGCAGTTGGGGTAACAGAAGAATTGTCCTCCAAGGCCAGGGTTGCCAAAATAAAGTGGCCTAAGAGCCGGTCTAAGCACACATCAGCAGACTAAACTATTTCGTCTCTTTTGCCTTTAGCGGTCAATGTTTCTGACACCCTTGGAAGCGGTAGCGAAATAAGCTTGTCTCTCCAGGCGAATGCGATTGGGCATATGCGAAGGATTTACCGCTAAACCGTATCGAGAGTCAATCTGCGCCCACACAAAAAAGTCAATGCCGTCATTCAAATTCGTGACTGATAGGTAAGGCTGTTGGTCTTCTTTTATCCAAGCTACCTCCATTGGTTAGACTCGCCCAAAATCGTGATCGAACGGACGTGCATAGTTCTCCGTCGGGGTGTTATATATATCCTACGGGTTTATTGAACTCTTCACCATGGTAGGCGTTCCAGGCCGGTCCAAGGGTTGCATTACATGTCGCAAACGCAAAAAAGGAGTGAGCCGCTTCACATATTTCGAATCCTTTAGACATGCAGTTAAGAATGTTTCCTAGTGCGATAAGAAGAAACCCTTTTGCGGTCAATGTATTGCTCTCAATATCTCGTGCGGAGGCTATGAGAAGCAGGCTATTTGGCTAAACAGCGAGGGGTCAAAGCAGACTTTCTACAGCAAACCACCGCAGGATGTCAATCGGTCCGAGATATTGGTAGTAGTGCAGCACGACTCACTTACAAGAACGGCCAGAGCTCAGAAATACACAGGGCTATTCTGGATGGACTATCTTTCGGGTGGAAATGGCTTCTCACTAAAAGCTTCTGGTACAACGAGTTTTCAGCGTATGAGACTTTATGAGGAATTGAGTGAGGTAGAACCTGCTTTGCAATATGTCGCTATGGCATTAAGCACGGCTACTCTCGGGGCGAACAACAACGATATGCAGCTTACGCGGAAAAGTCAACAGGCTTATGGCTTGGCGCTGCAGCAGATGGCTATCTCGTTGGAGTCGAGACAGAACAAGGATGGGATGTTGGCTGCTATTCAACTTATGCGCGTCTACGAGGTAGCGTTACTTTGTCCCATTCTTGTGATGCTAGAGTGCTGACTTGAGAGTAGCAATTGTTTGGTACAAGTTCGGATGCGCGTTGGACGGCTCAAGGCTTTAAGAAACATGTCGATGGTGAAACAGCACTCATTTTGAGCCGTGGACCTGATGATGCTTGGTCTTCGATGGGACGCCAGCTGCTGGCAGATGGACGTCTCGCTTTAGTAAGCCCTTACTAATGATGGCTATGCATGTTTGCTAACAGATGTAGACCAATGCATATACCTCCCGTAGGAAAAGGTCACCTTTCAGTCAGCAACAATGGAAACATTCACCGTTATGGCGTTCGATGACAGACTCGCCGCTAAATAGACTGGTTGATATCTTGGTAGAAGTTCCGGGTCTTCTAGAAGATTTAGATATACTCCGACAAGCCTCGAACCAGACACGAGCAGAATACTTACATGACGCGCTCATGGACAAGTGTCGCACATGCGAGATGGCCCTTTCATCCTGGGAAACGGAAGTAGGCCCCATCTTAAAAGCATACGACTACACAATCATCGGCGAAACCTTACCTACCCCTCGCAACGACGACGATCTCGCAATAATCTACCTGAGCTGCTACTACTGGATGACATGTCTTCTAGTCCTCTCAACAAAAGGCTTCACCGAACTCGAAAAGTCCCCAACCCTCACCCTAATGTCATGCCCATCCCAGATCCTCGCGAGATCATACGCCTACCGTATCGCTCACGCAATGCATCTCCTCTTCCAACCACCCGCAGGCGACTACACCGCCGTGGCGGTCTTCTTCCCCCTCGGGAACGCGATTCGATACCTTATAATGGCGGAGACATTCGGTGGTCAGAGAATTATGAGTAAGGAAAGGTTGCTTCTCACAAAGATCTTTGCGAGGCCGTTCTTGGGGAGCTTTGTGGGTAGGTTTCTGAAGAATCTGCAGGCGGATGATGGGGTGGATTACGGATATTCGGACGACAGGCTATTTGGTATGGAGGGTGTTGAGTTTCGGGCGAGGGTTTGGTGGTGTGGTATGGGTAGGGCCGGAGTGCCGGATGTGGCTCCCGAAGGGGCATGTCCTTGATATGTAGATAGATGAAATGGAAAACCCTGAAAGCTTGGTATTAGTGATTGTCACTCGATTGAACGGATTAATCCACGTTCGCAGGTTGGACGCATTCGACCTCATAGCTACCAAAGATTCCCTGCTCTGCCTCCTAGACGGCAAAGAAATAATACCCGGCAATGTTATCGTCGTACTGGACATTGGAGATCGCAACAACAAGGATGTGACCATTACACACAGTAAGAAGCTTCTTGACTTTTTCAATGACAGCTTTCAAATTCTCGTGGGTCAGACGAGACTCAGCTTTCTACTCGCAGAGAAGAGAAAACAACGTCAAGGCAAAACTTGAAGCCATTAGTTATAATGACGGCCGCCTCCTGCTAACTCTCCACATATGTAATCATCTCCCGGAAAGGATCGATGAAAAGCCCGACATTAATTCGGGTCTCTTCAGAGAGCTTTATAGCGACCTCTGCTCCAACGAATTGGCGAACTTGGGGTGGCGGTCGGTCTCTGTGGGATGAGGTTGAGAATAGTCTCTTTTTAGTTATCTTATTGTAAATTTCATGTGAATAGTTACCAGAAGATTAATCTAATATCATGCCTCTGTAATACTCTGGCGTTGATTTGATATGTATATTGGGGACTTACGCCTCGGACAAACTCAAAAATAGCCTCTGTAATACACAGAGCGTCTCCAACGGGCTTTGATAATGTAGCCGTAATAGAGTGGGAAGAGACTTCGGGCAGCTACACAGCTGACTTCTGCTCCAACATGCATTATTACCGCATTTATCACGCAAGGACCTTTCCGAAAAACTTGAAAGGTCCTAGTCTCTGGTTTTGGGTTATACCAGTGCAGATACCACTCTGTTTGCCCCAGACGTTGCGAAAGCAAGCTTGCAGGTGTGAAAACGCCCTTCTCAGCGCCTTCAATCGGAGTTGCTACCTTTTTAGTTTCTCATGAATATCAGTGGATTTGTCCGTGTACTGAATCGGAGTGGTTGTTTCGTGGCCCGATATGTTGTTGGGATGCAATGCCGCGCATGGGCTGAAAGTAGTCGTTCAGCTTGTAGGAGATGAGAGTATTCCCAAGGTTCAGCAAACAGACGATACAAAGTCAAGAGCAGCAATGACGTATTCTACCCTGTATCGCGTCAAATTACTACCAAGTATTACGGCACGACAACTTACCCGATTATGCACCCTGTCATCCGCACACGCACTGATAATCCGACCAAGAAATTAGCCAGGGTCAACGCATCCCCATCTCGTAACTGTAAGAGCAGGGATGTAGCTGCAGATCACCACTGCGAGATAACAAATCGCTTCGTCTGCAGACGTTATATCTGGGGAAATGCACACGAATGCAAACCACGCTCGGCCCGATATCTGTCCGAGTTTCTGGGGTTGATACCCCCGGCTGCGCTGTTGCGTCCTTCAGACTTGCCTGCGGCTAGACTTGCCAACCGCGCAGTCACGGTGGATACGATATGATACGATGAAATCTGGGGCAAACGAATCTTGTCTGTGCAGAGATGGATTGCACCGGCTTGATGCCTATCATTTTGTCTTTATCATGTCTCAGTACATTCGTCCGACGAGGCTCCTATCTATTGACAAACACAGCCGAGACTCGACCAGATGAACAGAGATAAAATATTCTGACGGCGATATCTAAGCTTTCGGTATATCCGGAAGCCACGCTTAGAACAAGAGTGACAGCCGCAGCGGTCGTACGTCATAGTGTGGTTTGCTAAAGTCTATTGAGTTACAGTGACCCGCTTACGCTTGGGGCTCCGCGAGCTACTGTACAGTTACAGAGGCAAGGCAACGCGCGATGATATCCGTAACGTCTTCATGCCGAGTACCATTCAATACGGTACCATTGGTATCACCTGCCTGCCGGCTTGCATTGGTCCTGGCTAGTCTAACCACTACGACCAAATACGCCACAGAACAAGGCGTCATTAATGCCGATGTCAAACTCAATGTTCGACACTTTACTCATGCATATTTTCAGTTTCCCATTGCTACAACAAAGTCAAAATCAGGCCTACAGCATAAGCGGAAACGACATGTGCTCAGTAACAATTAGCACAATTAAATTGCGCATAATTCGCTTCACAATCCTAAGGAGCATACTGGTATTAGAACCTCAACAGCCCCATTTTGAAAACCTGGACCCTAGAATATCTTTTATGTAATGCGGCGGATACAAGTGTCGTCCGTTATGGACCCGGGACAAAACGCCGTCTTACCCAAAATATGACTCGGAACAAAAGTGCAAAGGAAGATCCACAAGAATTCTGGAAAGGGCAACATACAGTAATGCGAAAGACAAAGAGAGACAAAAGAAGTCCGCTGCTGCCGAACCCTTCTAGAACCCTTCCGTACACGGTATAAATTATGCAAAGTGCGGGAGTGTCCTCTCCGAGGGGGAGGAAAAAGCTCGGCGTTACAACCCTTGCACAGCAAAGAAAAACGGAAAGAGAAGGGACTTGCAACGGGAAGAAATGCAATTGGTGGCAAGATAATGCCTCACCCAAGGCCAAGGCTATTCCCAAGCCTCCAAGAGATTTTATCAGATTCCCGCGACGCCACGGCTCGGGAGACCGACCGCCGAGACCGGAGATGGTGTGCGCTAGCGTGATCGGCCATAAATGCCGTGAAACCGAACCTAGAAGATGATCTGCGTCCGAATGATAAACAAGGGAAAGGAAGGAGAAAGAATGTGGTGGGTCTTTGGACTTTTTCTCCTTCTCCCTCCGTCACTGGATGGCTGATGGCCTAGAAAAACTGGTGGTGTAGTGATGTTAGCTTAGAAGGAGTAGCTAAGACTTTGGAATATTCTCCGAAGACGCCGCCTGCAGAGTCAATCAATAGCACTACGTAGTCAAGGTTTTGTAGTATGTACTGCAGTGGGAAAATGAGTAAGGAAGGATGGCGACTTGAGCGACAGTCTGACCAAGTTTCGGCGCAGCAATGACCCTAGCATGACTGAGCACGGATGGTCCGAAGTTTGGGAGACGAGGGTCGGCTATACTTGCAAATGTCTCAACTGCATAGACCAGTCCAGTCTATAACCCACAATACTGTAGTCCACTCCGTAAGGCAGGACCGTTTTCGACGTCAAACTCCACTCATCCAAGCCATTGTCATAACTTTGAGTTTATAGTGACATACTAACACTCTGTTTCTATCCACTTTGATCCCTGATCACCTGGTTATCTCGCAGGCAAACCGTTCACATTCCACTCCACAGTCTACAGTCCCCCGTTTTAGCTTATCTCCGTTGTCCTCCAATCTACCAGAAACTGGGAATATTATATCACGCACCTCACAATTGGTCCCCTTCCCAGCGTGATAGGGTTATGGAGTCATTGTGGATACAACAGATAGGAATAGGGTCTCGATCGAGTATAATCCGGGGTAATCAGTTTCTTGTAGTCATAAAAAGACCACCTTTATAAGGAGATGACGCTCCCCTTGCCTTTGGGCTCCATCTTCCCCAGATTCCAAGACTTCTCTTCTCCATTTTCCCACGGATCGCATACACACAGACAGACACACGATACCCGAATAGTCTCTTTTCACCATGGCGCCCTCGAAGAAAGATGAGGTTCCTTCTGACTTAGAAGGTGTTCATCGATCACAATCGCACTCAAATTGCTCTCAAGAGGAAGGAACTTCACAACGCATCGACGACGCCGTCTTTGGCGAAGTCTCAGAAGATGGACCAAACTACCGCAACGTACGTGTCCCACAACATCTCAGTCACTAGCTCTACACTAACAAGACTCCAACAGGTTGGATGGATCGCGACAGTCGCATTAATGACAAAAACACAAATCGGCCTCGGCGTTCTATCGATTCCTCAAACATTCGATGCTCTTGGTCTTATTCCAGGAATTCTATGTCTTATTGCCGTGGCTACTGTCACAACATGGTCGGACTACATGATTGGTGTTTTCAAGAAGCGCCATCCTCAGGTTTATGGTATTGATGATGCCGGATACTTGATATTTGGAAGGATTGGTCGCGAGTTTCTTGCGACTGTCTTCATGCTTTGTGAGCAAAGTGCCTCTTTCTTTTCGTACTTTCACTAACGAGTGACTAGACTGGATTTTCGTTGCCGGCTCAGCGATGTTGGGTATCTCTATCGGTCTCAACTCTGTTTCTTCACATGCTGCTTGTACAGCTGTCTTCGTAGCTGTGGCTGCTGTCCTCGGTTTCTCATTCGCGAGTATTCGCACACTGGGTAAGATCGGATGGCTGGCCTGGATCGGACTGATCTGTATCATGACAGCCAGTAAGTTCACTCACTTCAACGTCATATATGCATAACTAACAACCGCAGTCTTCTGCGTCACTGTAGCAGTTGGTGTTCAAGACCGTCCAGCAGCTGCCCCAAGCCCTACTGAAGGTCACTGGGAATCCGACTGGAAACTCGTCAACCACCCCTCCTTCGTCGACGGCATCACAGCAGTTTCATCGCACATTTTTGCCTTCTCCGGCACACCCGCCTTCTTCCAGATCGCTGCTGAAATGCGCGAGCCTAAGCACTACACCCGCTCTTTGATCACTTGCCAATCGATTGTGACTGTTACTTACATCACCATCGGTATCGTCGTTTACTACTACTGCGGTTCTTATGTTGCCTCGCCTGCTCTTGGTTCAGCTGGAGCTCTCATGAAGAAGGTGTGCTACGGCTTTGCTCTTCCTGGATTGATCGTGACTGCTATGCTTATGACTCACGTGAGTGTTTCCTATCTTTGTCTTGTGATCTTCTTACTAACCTGTCCAAGATTCCTGCCAAGTATCTCTTCATCCGTTTGTTGCGAGGCACCAAGCATCTCAACTCCAATGGTATCGTGCATTGGGCTACCTGGTTAGCCTGCACAGGCGGCGTGACCATCATCGCGTACATCATTGCTAGCGCCATCCCCGTCTTCGGAGGTCTTGTGTCCCTCATTGGAGCTCTCCTCGGTACAATGATGTGTTTCCAGCCTTATGGTTGTATGTGGCTCTATGACAACTGGCACAAGGGCAAGAAGAACAAGTCTCCCAAATGGTATCTTATGGTTTGCTGGAGCATCTTTGTTATCGTCATCGGCACATTCATGACCGTCGCAGGCACTTATGGATCTATCGTCGGCATCAACAACTCGTTGAAGGCTGATGGTGGTACCAGTCCTTGGTCTTGTGCTGATAACGCCAACTCTGCTGGCGGAGCTCACTAAACTTCGGATGGTCCGGAAGAGAGCGCTTGAGACTGGAATCTCGAGTCAGTTGGCTTTTGAGCCTTTGTTAATCTTTTTCATCACTATTACGATTGTTGACTTTTGATATGCTGTGTTGTTCCTGATTCAAAGAGATAGAACTCTCGTGTTACGGCATAGACTGTGTATGGATAGCCATGTACGCTGATTACAGTTAAAAAGCAAGACATCACAAAACAATAGAATACCCATTTTCCGTTTCTCAAATGGGTTCTCTTCGTTTTCTGACTGTCAACGATGTTAACAGTGACGGACTGGATATGTCAAAGTGAGACTATCCAACAAAGACTAGGTCATCATCGTTGACTTATCGCCACCAGAATAGATATCTGTGATGAGTCAAACAATCAACTTGATGCATCATGTGTCAGTCATAAGGCTGAATTAGTCCTTTGTCTCACAATTGATTACATCTCTGCCGTCCCAGCCGTTCTTTGACTCGCAGCCTCAAACGTCATCAGCGCCAAGCCCGCTTATGTAATGACATCATACAATCCCTGCCACCTGTCAGGCACCCACTTCCGCTGTTTCCGTCGTCAGCTGAGCGAGAGAAAAAAAAGTCCCTGACATTTCTGCATCATCCGAATCACGTCATCTTCACCATCACCACCAAATACTCACAACACAATATCACGATGAGCTTCGTGAGGGCATTTTCGTTCCTCACGGTCGTGAGTATCGTCACGTATACTATTCTTTCAATAGCCACGTCATTTCATCCGTTGCCGATGCCCGAGATCGAGAAGAATGAGACGGTGATAGATATCCCGGCTTTGGGACTGGGGACATGGCTTGCGGGACCTCAAAAGGTCAAATTTATTGTCGCATCATCGTTTTGATCATGATATTGACTTGTTATAGGCAGCGCTTGCAGTAGAACATGCTCTCCGAGGAGGATATCGCCACATCGACGCCCCTCTCAAGTCGCACAACGAAGAACCCGTCGGCAAGGGCATCAAGGAATCCGGAATCAAGCGCGAAGACATCTGGGTCACCAGCAGATTAGAAAACGAGAATCACCGTCCCGAACTAGTCCGAAAAGCCATCGAAACCTCCATCGCCAACCTCGGAGTCGAGTATCTAGACCTCTACCTCATCAACTACCCCATCGCTTGGACCCCCGACTCCGATCCCCTCACGAGAGAAATCGACAATAAGACCACTCTGGAAGACACATGGAAGGCCATGGAGGGGCTTGTCCACGCTGGTTTGACGCGCCACATCGGCATCTCCAACTTCTCGCCAAAGGATATAAAGAAGATTCTTAAAATCGCCACCATCCGACCTTACGCGCATCAATTCGAAACACATCCTTATCTCCAACAACAGTCCTTTGTCGACTTCCACAAGAAGGAGGACATCAAAGTTATCGCCTACTCACCCCTCGCAAACACGAACCCAACCTACGGCGATCAACACCCCGCCATCCTCGAAGATAAATTCTGGGTCAATATGGCCGAGAAGAAGAACTTGACCGTTGCCCAAACAATTTTGGCTTGGGGTCAAGCAAGAGGCACTGTGGTTGTCACTAAGAGTGTTCACCCTGACTTTATTTCGGACAACTTCTGTTCGCAGAATGTCGAGTTTAGCAAAGAGGAGTTGAAGGAGATTGAGAAGCAGGATAAGAAGATAAGGTTGTTGAACCCTAAGCAATGGGGTGATCTGTTTGAGGGGCTCGATGCAGGGGCTCCTGTGAAGGAGGAGCCTGAGGAAGAGGAGGAACGTAATTTGGACTTGTGATCAACTTTCACGATTGCGATTATATAGAGTAGTGCTTTTTTGAGACATTTATAGCGAGCATAATATGAATTATACCCAGGTTTACCTAATGAATATACTGGTTTATTGTCTGTGACATGTGTTGATCTACCGAGACGTCAATGTCGGAACCTCGCATGGATAAACGACAATAGTTGCGATAAGCTGCACCTGGTCTTGTTAGGGATCAACCGATCGATAAGCGTTGGTAAGAGTGCTTTTAGCAGGATTAGTAGACCGAGGGTTGCTTTGTCATATGTTTGTCACATACTGTGAGTCGGTCACGGAACCGATATTCGCTTCATGTGCATCGGCTGCTGACATCAACTTCAAGCGACGGTTTTTGCCCAACAACGCTCGGTCAACACTTAAACGCTTGCATTCAGTAATTTTTTTAACATTTTATTTTATAATAGATGCAAATCCACAGAGTAGATCGTTTGTCCTTGTTACGCTGTAAGACCATTGAGATGTAAATCCAACCTGCATATAGGGTAGCATCATGTCCTGTAACCCTCAAGCACACCATCAACATGCATGCAGGACCAAGTGGATCTTCTCAAAGTCGCCGAGCGGCACATTGTTAGCTCAGTTGAAGCAAAGCAATAACGCTTAGCTACTTTAGCAAGAACGAATTTGTTGTGTTCTTTGACCTTTGTCCGGTGACGCGAGTTTGTTAGTGCAGTATTGTCAAAGCCAAATCGGCAAGTTCCGTCTGTTCATCCAGTCTCGTCGCATCGACCAAGACCAAGATCAAGACTCAGACCACCCGTCCACTTTGTTTCTCGCGTGTCAAGACTTTAATTACACTTTATCTTCACAAGCAACTAAATGCCGATGCCCAACGCTCTGATAGACAAGACATCTCTGTATCCAATCACGTTGTCAAGTACCACCCCAGTCAATCATGGAATTTAATCTTGTTCAACGCCTGACACTTTCTAGCTCGAAATCATCAAGGAAATAAAAAAAGCCATGATTCGAGCAGCCCTTCTAGCCTGTCTTGACAAGCTTGGCTCTTGTGCACTGATCTGCACCCTTCTCCACTTTCCCCTGCCCATCACTCTAAACCCCCAGCCGTCCGAGCCGCCTTTTGCGCCCAGGCGGTGAAATCCCATGCCCAGAGAGTCGCGAAGCAGCCAATGGTCTACAGCCTTGAGTCGTCTTGGCTATATCTTATCGATAGGATAAGATGCCGTCCTAAGGGTCATGTCAAGTGAGACAACAACGCTTTGACTAGCTCAGTCGGCACTTTGCTTTGTCTGCGGGGACTTTGACAGTCTTTTTTCTCCAATTTTGGTAACAGTTCAGTCAAAGCGCACTGAGCCCAAGTCGACATGAGTTAGACAGACAACGATAAGAGTTCAGATGAAGAGAAGGGCGATCAAGTCCATTAATAAGAATTCCGAAACTGATAGAAATGGAGATTGCGTACCAAAAGTCCATAACAGATGTAACAGCAGCCCTGAAAAGACGTCAGACCTCGAAAACGAAACGAAACAGAGCCACTTCACGTGGTTTTCCTCCCCTAATTTAAATCCCCGAACGCAGGGTTCACGCTGATCTGCGCCACCTGACCCCCGCTAGCCGTCCAAACCATCAGGGGTCTGAAATAGCGATCGCCAGGCCCTATTTTGCGTTTCTGCACACAGACAAAGACGGAATAGATTTGTCAAGGTGACCTTTACGGCAGGCGAGATTGATGAGTATCCGCTGATGAACACCAAGCCCCTATGTATACGAAAGAAAGTCCATAAAATAGAGCTGATCTGCTCCTCAGAATTAAACCTTTGCTCTTCAGTCTTCAGCACTCTTTCCAGTCACTCTTTTAGACAACTCAAAGTTCAGGCAGCACTTCCTTCGCTCCAGTCACTCATTACTTTATCATTTTTGTTGTTGTTTGTTTAATTCGCAATGCATTTCAAGAGCCTTCTTGGCCTTGTGGCTGTTGCCCAGGCCTCTCCCCACCTGCTCGGTCTCGACGCCGATGTTTCTCTCGGAAAGGGTCTTGGTGTCAACGCCGGTGTCGATGTCGGTCACGCTGTGAACGCTGATGTTGGCGCCAAGGTTGGTGGTGCTGCTGGTGTCGACGCTGACGTTAGCGCTGGTGTTGGACACGGCGTTAACGCTGACGTTGGTGCTAAGGTTGGCGATGGCATCAAGGCTGATGTCGGTGCCAATGTTGGTGATGATATCAATGCTGATGTCAACGCCGAGGTTGGTGATGGCGTCAAGGCTGGCGTCAACGCTGAGGTCGGCGACGGTGTCAAGGCCGGTGTCAAGGCTGATGTTGGTGGCGCTGCCGGTGTCGATGCCGATGTCAAGCTCGGTCTCGGCTCCAACAACAAGGTCTCCAAGACCCAGGGCGCCGCTACTTGCCCTCTCTCCCACTCCTGGGAAGACCGCACCCTCTTCAACGGTGTCGCCGCCCCCGCTTCCGCCAACGGCGCCGCCATCAAGCTCGGCATCAACCTTCCCAAGGCTCAGATCGAGGGTGACGCCACTATCGACCTCGTCAAGAACTTCCTCCAGGAGCCTCGCGTCCGCATTGGTCTCGGTGGTGTGAAGGCCTACGTTGAGGTTGACATTTCTGCCTCTGCTGCCGTCCACGAGTCTATCGAGCTTTTCGCTTCTCCTGCTCTTGACATTGAGATCCCTGGCCTTCTTGAGGCTGAGGCTGGTGCCGCTGTTGCTCTTGACCTTGTTGTCGGAGTTGACGCTGCTGTTGACCTGTCTGCTGGTGTTTACCTTGCTTTCGGCCCTGAGGCTTTCGTTGAGGTTTCTCTCCTTACCAAGGATATCGTCGATGTTTCTCTCGAGGGTCTTGTCACCAAGGCTCTTCCTCTCGGTGTTGGTGCTGAGGTTGATCTGTCTGCTGACATCAACCTCCAGCTTGGTCTCCGTCTCCGTGCTGAGGTTGACCTTGAGGCCGAGCTCGATATCCCCGTTCTTGAGATCGAGGCTGGTGCCAAGGTCGCTGTCTGGGTTTCTCTCTTCGAGTACACTGCCGCTCTCATTGCCACCGACAACTGCGCTGTTTCCGTCGACGAGGTCATTGCTCTTACTCTCGGTCTCGCTGTCGACCTTGACGTCGAGGTTGGCGACATTCTCGACCTCAGCCTCGCCCCCACGCTGACCGTTGAGCTCGCTACTGCTGCCAAGGCCAAGGTCTGCATGCCCAACCGTGGCCAGACTGGTGCTTTCCTCGAGCTTGAGGGCAAGGACGGTGACAAGTCTGACAAGTCCGAGACCCGCACCATCTCTCTTGCTACCGCCGGTGCTGGATCTGACGCTACCGATGCCTACGACCTCCCCGTCGCCACTGGTACCAACGGCTCTCCCGTCTACGGCTCTGCTGCCAAGCCCGTCACCACCGCTGCTCCTTCCGTCCACGGTAACGGCACCATCGGTGATGTCACCCGCACTCTCACCTCCACCCAGGTCTACACCGTCACCAGCTGTGCTGCTTCCGTCATCAACTGCCCTGCTCGCTACACTCAGAAGGTCGTCACCTCCACCATCATCAAGAGCACCTACGTCTGCCCTGCTACCGAGACTGGTGTCCCTGCCATGACCACCGCTACCCACGCTGCTCCCAAGCCTGTCACCACC
The DNA here is from genome assembly GCA_013618405.1 of Fusarium hainanense. Classification (NCBI taxonomy): domain Eukaryota; kingdom Fungi; phylum Ascomycota; class Sordariomycetes; order Hypocreales; family Nectriaceae; genus Fusarium; species Fusarium hainanense. The sequence goes on along the minus strand of JABFEW010000232.1, from coordinate 28,748 downwards.
ATCACCGACACTCTCACCACTGTCGTCCCCTGCAAGACTCGCAAGACCAAGACCTTCCAGCCTCCTACCACTCCTCCTCCTGCTCCTACCGTCACCATTGTCGAGAGCACCACCTACTGCCCTGAGAGCCCCAAGACCACTGGTGTCGCCTCCGGTACTACTGAGGCTCCTCAGAAGCCTACCCACGAGGTTCCTACTCCCGGCAAGCCTACCAAGCCTACCTACGAGACTCCCGAGAAGCCTACTCACGAGGTTCCCACCCCTGAGAAGCCCACCGGCGATAAGCCCGTCCTCCCTCCTGCCGCCACCGTTCCTTACCCTCCTCCTGGTAACGGAACTGTTCCTACTCCTCCTCCTGTTGCCCCCAGCTCATGGGTCGTCCCTCCTCCTGTCTACGAGACTCCCGTTGCTCAGCCTCCTCACTCTGCTGTTCCTCCTCCTCCCCAGGCTCCTCCTGCGGTTCCTACCCAGCCTGTGTACCCTCCTCCCGCCGCTGGAACCCCTCCTCCTACCGTCCCTACCCCTCCCGTTGCTGTGAGCGGTGGTAGCATTGTCCGCAGCGGCCTCTTGATGGCTGTTCCTGCCGTCATTGCTGTCTTCATGTAGATTTTGGACTGAAGGATTGAACGATGGATTTATTGATTACTTGATACACATCGACCATGGGCAACGTTGGATAGGAATTCTTACTAGTTACTTCATGGTATTATTAATTTTTAATACCACTCTATGACTTGAAACATCAATTTTACCATGTATACTGTGACTGTTTGACTGCTTCACCCTTTACCATCTTATCAAATGACCGGAGCCGAGGCCGGTCTAGACCAGTCCCGTCTATTCTAACTCATTGAAGGATTCAGCCTAGTGATTTAATTCAGCAAGTCCCGAGTAAGCATACCTTTTAGGCGCCAAGCAATGCTGTCATGATTGGCTCTCGGACAAATATGGTAGCATTTCTGCGGCACAGCACACTACATCACGAAACTTGACCGCCTAAGGCATACAACCAAGGACTCATGCATTCAGCCCATGACTGGCCTCGTGTTATTCCTACAGTCATTGTTTCTAAACACTATTTATTACAAGTCTTGGCCCCACCTCCCCAGGATCTAGTCTGACAACCTCCCAGTTTAGTGTCATCTGCCAAAATGCCAACCGCAACAGAATTCTTAGGCTATCAATTCACCAACCTTGGACCTCTGACCACAACATACTCACCACCACCGTCGTGCACAACTGCAACCACTGACGGTATCGAGTTCGCTAAGGCAGACACCCCCACTTTTGTGTTTGGCTGGGAGTCATGCAGCATCACCACCATGGGCAAATGCCATCCGTCAGGCTCTCAACATGACAAGATCAAAAGTCAAGCCGTAAAGACGGGGGGTATGGCAGTATTTGATTACTTTTCCCCAGGCCTTGTTTGTCCTCGTGGTTGGACGACGGCTGGAAAGCTTGCACACGGAGAAGGCTCGACAATCACAAGAGAGGGTATTTTCACGACGGATGATGCTACGCCATCCTACCCTTTTAAGGGGGATGAGGTTTGGCTCAATGTGCTAGCGTCAGACGAGACGCTTGCAATCTGTTGTCCAAGGTATGATGTACCATCTCAGCAAGCACTATAGCCCTAATGATCTTCTCAGTGGCTGGACGGCTAGTACCGCGGGTATATGTCAATCTTCCATCATGCCCCTAACATCAGCGACATACACGGAATTCTGCCAACGACGACTTCCGGCGTCCTTTATAGCCACCTATTACACCGTTGGGACAAGCGTCTACTCGGATCCCATCAGGTCCATCCGGACATGGGATAACCCTGATGACTACGCAATGACAGTGCCGTTTACAACTGGAAGCCCGATGTTGCCCGTTGATCCCGACAATGTCATTGTCCAGAAGAAGCTTCATGCCGTTCACATGGTTTATAAGGAAGGGGATTCGAAGGAGGCGGACAAGACCGACTCTCCGTCGAGTGGCTCTAATGATGATAAAAATGCTGCTTCCGGGCTGGAAGGTGCGAAGTTGGGGCCTATCGTTGCGGTTGTTGTTGGTGTTATTGTTGGAGCAGGGCTGCTGTTTCATTGAGAAGAGAAGCATTTGCTTGGAGACTGCTTGAAGACTTTTATGTGAGATATGACGTTTTCCTTCACAATACTCGACTAAGTCTGTGTCTACTTCCAGGTGCTCGAAGTCTCTATCCCACTCTTCTTGTTCTTCTGATACTCATCACCCAAAGCATTATACAAAGCTTTCACCCTCTCCACCTCCTGCTCCCAATGCTTCTTCTCATCTCCATCCTCAATCTCAGCAACAAGATCCTTCACACTCTTCGCAGTAAAGAACTTATTACTCTTGTTATACAATGACCTCTTCCCCAACGCCTCATCACTCTCCCCATCGGCCTTGACCCGGAAAACCTCCTCCAAGATCTCGATGTCATATGGAATCCCAAAAGTATCCCGGCTGTCCTCGTACGTGAACAAATAGTACAGCTCCTTGAAGCCCGACCAAGTGATTCCGCTTAGACATAAACTGCAAGGCTCATGCGTAGCGAAAAAGACGCATTCCTCTCTTGGATCAGGTCTGTTCTTGGGATCGGGGTAGGTTTGCGTGTAGAATTGTTGGATGCAATTTATCTCGCCATGAAGCAAAGGAGATGCGCGCTCGTTGTTGGTCGAGACGGTGTGAGGGGTGAGCGTTTGGGAGGAGAGGATTGCGGCGCCGAAAACTTTGGAGCCAGAGGAGACGCCTTCTTTTGTGAGCGGGACGATGTCCTGTTCAAGGGTTTTGAGAAGGGCTGAGAGGAGCTCTTGAGGTGTTTTTGATGCCATTTCGAGCGGTAGAGAGATTTGAGTTGAGACGTTTCCCTGGAGTGAAGTCGGATCAAACTCACGAGGGATTGAGCGGTTCAAATATGGGTTCTTATCTGATAGCAGGATCGGAGCGGGCTACCCCGCTGGAGACATTCCATAGCGGTAGACGGCGTCGGCCGAAAGAGCTGAAAGAGAGCAAATGTCCCTTTCAAGATGTCACGAAAAAGTAAAATAGCTACTGTTCAATTGCTAGCAATATTTTACATCAATTGATCAATAACTGGTCAATTCTTTGTGACGCAGGTTGTGGAAGCAACGTTGATGCGAGACCAACCGTCAAGCCATCACAGCCAACATGGATCTCAGCTTCACTTACAGAAGCCACAGCCAATAATTGTCAATCATTCAACTGATTCTCACCATACCTAGAGCGAATAAATTGATTTGAATCAAGCCTGTACGTCATGAGTGGGACATCTTACTCACTTTCGAGCTGAATCTGACACTAGCAGCGTCACTGCGTCATTCCGAAGCTACCGACCCGTAAGCGCGTAAACGACTCTAAACATATAAACACAGGATCACGCCCAGCTCACCTGACACAACAACTCACTCATCTCATAATGAAGTACTCACTTGCTCTATCATGGCTGCCTCTCAGCCTAGGCCTCCACATCCCCAGGACCGACAAACCAATAAACGAATGCACAGCCCAAAGCATCATCGATCTTCTTAAGATGGAACCCTCTGACGAAAAAGGCTTCTTTACCCAAACTTTCATCGACCCTGAAACTATCCCTGGTACACACCGCTCCGTCAGCACGGCAATTTACTATCTTCTCAAAGGCTCCGAAGGTGACTCGCTCTGGCATAAGCTCGATGCTGCAGAGGTCTGGCACTATTACGCTGGTGCGCCGTTAGTTCTGTCGGTGTCTTGGAATAATGGGTCTTGTGGGGAGGAGCACGTCATGGGAAGTAATTTATTTGCTGAGGAGAGGCCGCAGGTTGTTGTTAGGGCGGATGAGTGGCAGAGGGCGAGGAGTCTGGGGGATTGGACTCTTGTTGGAACTACTGGTAAGTAATGATGAGTTGAGGGTGAACTGAGCTAATATTGCGTAGCTGCACCTGCCTTTGTTCCAAGCGGCCAGGCTTTTGAAGCCGAAGGATGGGAGCCAGAGGGTTGTAAGTCCGGGTAAGGATGAGCGGGACATCGGAGGGCAGAGGGGTGGTAGTTGATCCGGCGTGGTAATTGAGTAGATAGATAACTAATTGTCAGAGTGAATTTTAACCGTTGCATCTATATATAAGAATTCATTCATCACTCTCGGCACCTCTAATCTGATGCATTATCTGGAAAACCTTGAAAGTGTTTTCTGCGGTATCGCAACACCCGTCTCATCCTTCCTCCCATCATCGGATCCAACCCTCACCATCTCACAATCCGATCCATTGCGGAACGACTCATCTGCCTTCGTAGTAGAATTTCTGAAAGCGCGAACATACCACGGCTTCTTCCCAGGGGCTTTCCAAGTCCAGTACTCTTTCAAGTCGTAGTTTTCTGGCTCCAATCTTCCACCTGAGATACGTACTGTCAGAGCGACGAGGATGTTGATGGTTGTGTAAAGAAACATGCCACTGAAATCGTTAGCTTGGTGAGACATTGGATTCGATATGGGAGGTTGACTTACGCGATGATACCATAGGCGACGTTGTATGAGAACGGGACAAAAGCAATGACAACAAATGAGGGGAGTGTGTCGCCGATGTAGCGCCAGTTGATCTCATTCATCTGCCTGGCCATCAAACATCCGACCTGAATAATTATGTCAGCACTCTTCCGTCAATCTCACACAGAATCCATTGACTTACCAGGATAAGTGTCGGCCCGGTAGCCCAAGGCGGTACACTCGCAAAGACCGGTCCAAACATAACCGCAACACCAAAAAGCAATCCCGTAGTCATACTCGTAATCCCCGTCCTGCCTCCGGCCGCAATACCAGCACCACTCTCAATAAACGCCGTAACAGGCGAGCATCCAAAAAGAGCACTTATAGAGATACATGTGGCATCGCAGCAATAAGCCAGAGTCGAACGAGGGAAGTCCCCATCTCCGTTGTCCATTACACCGCAGAAACGGACCATTGAGTAGAGTGTTGCAGTGGCGTCGATGATGTCAACGTACAGGAAAGTGAACAGGGCGATGACAAATTGGGTGCCGTGGGCGGAGATGTTCCAGTCTAGGGCGTTAAGAGTGTGTTTCATGGGTTGGAAGGATGTTATGTTTGTGAAGTGAGCGAACCGGGAGTTTCCTTCTGGTGTGTCAGGGAAGTATGTTATGGATGTTCCACGACTGCTATGTGTCAGAGGAAAGATTCTCGTGAGAGGCGTGATGTGGACTTACGGCCATGACAGAATAGAGACCAGGGCGATGCCAAAGATGAAGGCATACTTGACACGGAAGGCCATGAGATACACAACCAAGATGCCACCAGCAAAAATGGCAGTCCACATCTACCCTGGTCAGTTTCATCTCAAACTACCAGATTTCTCACTCACCTTCGGGCTCGACATAATCCCAGAATCACACATCTGCGTATCCGGGTTAATCATCTCAACAGGGCAACCCGCAATAGCCAAGGGCGTCGCATTAAACCCGCCAGTAATAGCCCCAATACCAGTCCCATACGAAAGCCCAATCTCGGTCAAAAACAGGCCAATACCAGCTCCCGTGGCTGTTTTGATAGTAGAGGGTATGAGTTTGACGAGCCATTGGCGCATACCTGTTAGTGCAAGGAAGATAAAGACGAGACCTTCGATGAAAACTGCTGTTAGGGCGACGCCGTAAGGGATGCTGCCTGAGCCGTTGTAGCCGACTACTTGGAAGGCGAAGTAGGCGTTGAGACCCATGCCTGGACTTTTTAATGTTAGAGATGTCGGGATGTTGTGCGAGGTTACTTACGCGAGGGCTATGGGGAGATTGGTGACGAGGCCGAACATGAAGCTTGAGAGTGCAGCAAGAGCTGATGTCGCCATGATCATATCACTTCTAACCTCTGTCTCAAGTCAGTTTCCTTTTGTAAACCTGAGTTGCGGTCACTTACCTTCCTTGCATATCGCATAACTAGGAATCTTATCACAATCAGTTCTATTGACCTCATTACAAAAACACGGTCCACCCGTCTGTGAAAGAATAGAAGCCTAAACCCTCATCAACATCACCAATCTTGTAGCCATACTCAGGTATACTCACATTAACAGCAATGATATACGTCATAGCCGCAAAAGTCGTCGCCCCAGCACGAAGCTCATTCAAAAAAGTCGACCCCGTGATTTCCTTGTCCTAAAAGAATGAGCATTGTTGGATGTTGAGGACTGGAATGTCTTACGTGACTACTGCCTTCTAGCCTGAAGTGTCGACCAATGAAAGACGTCGCGACACGATGGTTGAACCTTGTGGTGCGGCTATGGGATTCCATTGTGCTTCTAGGTCCAAGGAAGGCGTTTGAGTCGAGTTAGTGAATCATGAATGTGAGATGGTATAACAAATCTCTTTTCGAGAAGAGGTGGTATATAGGAGAGAAAGAGGAGAAGATCTGGTTCCAACTTGGGAGGGAAATTGTTGGACTCAACGTTGGACATTGAGATAACAAACTGCAGCTCATACGCAAGCCACGGAAAGTATTAACAATCAACACGTAAAGATCACACGAGGATCAAGGCTTGTGCTACACCAAGTTCGGAAGCGGGAGCACCGACGCGGAAAAGTATGAATACCCGTTCCCCGGGAGGTGACACGAACGAGAAGAGGCTAGCTGAATTACAGTTTCTCCTCAATAGGTACGGCCTCTTCTCACTGGAGGCGTCCAATAGATGGACTAAGCTGCAAGGTACAGTCAATAGCCTACTTATTGTAAAGTTAATCGTCTGATGTGTGTTTCTTTGCTTTTTCCACGTGGATCTAGATTGTTCAACGTTCAATACACGATAAGATCACCTGTACGGTTGGTTGGGTCGTGAGCCAGTTCCCGAATAACCCGCTTGTGAAACAGTTTGCTGCAGGTCGGGAAATAAACATGGTCTGATAGTTGCACAAATCCCTGGTGTGTTTGCTAAGCCACCAACACGTTTCTCTCGGCGATACCTGCCACCTGTGAGACTGTCAAAAGCCAGTATCTCAGAAGGCTAGCCTGTGCATTGAGTGAATAAACATCTCAGATTGTGACCGAATTCTTTCGCGTCCCAGGAATTCGGTGCCATGCGATAAAGTTCATTTAGACCTGTCAGGGCTATGACTAACTAACTCTACTAAGAATGGTGTTGTATTGTTGGATGCAATGGGGCCCCGCAAATGGTCTAGAATCGCAAGCCACGACCAGGTACTGGCGATGATCTGAGGTATTTGATCTGTTGGCTTCCTCCCTTGTTTATTTCCGCCTCCCCAAGTGCACATGCCCAGAAATGTCCAAAGCTGTGTTTGAGATCCAGCAATCATGTAGATCCAGGTTAAAATCGCGAAATAAAAATGCAATCATACATATAACAATAACTTCGCAAGAAACACGAAACGCAGGCATGGAAGCAAACAATAAAAAAAAGGACCACGCAGCTAACAATGCCAGCCAGTCAGAAAAGGCGTTCCATAGCCGCAAGCCACGGCCGCATCCAGACCTCAGCGGTCTTTGTTGCTATCTCGGCTGCAAGGGACAACGATACGTAATCCGTCGTACATGTGGTAAATGAGATAGCGTTTCGAGGAGTAATCACATCCAACATTACCAAGTCCCGGGGATTTCGGTCTCTCCATCTTTTAAGCCATGCTTTTCCCATTCTTGTAGGCCTCGAATGTCCAAAGACCATAAAGTTCAGCCCTGCATTCGCCAGACTGTCGCCATGTGGTAAGTCAAGTTCAACCATACCAAACCGAGGAAAGACCAATTATTTTTATGTAGGTACTGTAGTCTATGTATGCAAGCCCTCATCCCTCTCCCCCCCTGCACATCTTTTCTTTTGTCACCATCGTACGTTGCATGCATGCAGGATGGCACCGTTAACACAGCCCGAGGCAGCGCCTTCGTCAAGAGGAGGACGTATTTACTCCATCCTTCGAAAACCAGCATCGAATCTCGCTTTGAGAATATCAGATCTTGATCGTTATCGACCTAATATGTGGGAAGTCAGTTGGGCGGCTCCCAAGGAGTCGAGAAAGGAACATCGAGATAATAAAGCGACAGCTATACCAAAAAGCAATGCGACACCAAAAGCGAGATCATTGTTCAGTCGTTGGTCTTCTTCATCGAGTGAAGTGCCGCCCTTTTGCAAGAGGAGGAATGTCGAAACGATATCGCCTACTGTTTCGGTCTCTTCTTCGGCAAAGACCTCTGCGACAGATTACAATGATGAATCCGATTCAATCTCAACATTCTCAATAAGCAGTGAGCAGACGACTGTTCATGTTCCCAAAATCGTGGACTTGAGGAATAGAAGGAATGGTCAATTGATCGACACCACCCGACCATCCACAGGTATGTACATCGCGAGAGATGCATCGCAAATGCTAATGATGGTAGATCTATACGTCCGCGATAGCCCACCCGATGATCCACCCTCGCCGACATTGACGACGTCTTCTACACCGTGGGATACCGAAACCCTCGAAAGCGTTATACTGCGACCTTGGCCTTTGCTCCAAACCCTCAGTTCAGACTCTTTCGTCAAGAGGAGTACCGAAGCAACCACGACGTCGAGAATAGACTCAGATGCGCCGTATCTCGTCAACTGCGGCGTCACCATCACGGCCCCCATCGTCGAGCCTTCTACCATCAAATCCAAACTCCGAGGGCGATCGACAAGCAACCAGTCAGTCATCACCAGCTTTGATCACTGTTTTTGTACTAATATCGATAGAACACCGCCTGCAATTGAGCCTCTCCCTCCCCGTCCCCAAAGTAGCCGCTCCTACGTCCCCAAACCAAAAGCAATCCGTCGCATGGCCTCATCCAGCACACCATTACGCGCTGAACCCAGCCCCGACGCATGGAAACCACCCAACGAATGGGGCTGCACACCTACCGAACCATTCTTCCCATTACGACCAACTCCATCACCAGAGCCCGAGATCCCGAAAGAGCTTACTTCAATGCAACTCGATGTGAAATACTTAGCAAGAGAGAGCAATTTGGTCAGACTACTGCGGTTGACTGAAGCGCAGGATGTTGCTGGGCCGCCGAGTTCGTCGAGGGATTTGGAGGTTGAGAAGATGCAGTGGATGTTGTCAGCTATGTATAATCTAGATGGACCGATTTATCCAGATGTTAGTGAAGAGGATATGAGCTGTGAACCTTCGGATCCGCCGAAGAAGGTTCTTGCTCTTTATGAAACGCCAGGTCAGTATACCGCTCTTCTCGTATGACAAAGAATACTAACATGCTTCAGCTGTAACTTCATATCTGGCCGCAGTCAACCACAATAAACAGGTCTACCATCTCTCAGCAGCACCCTTATCGCCTGAGATATTCCCAAATATTCGCCCGGTTCTCTCACCAGTGCGGTCACCCTCAGCATTTCCAGTCGCGCCATCAAGCATTGAAGCCGTTCACTCTTTACGACTTCCTCTAGCTATGCCATCACAAGATATCCCCGCTTTACTCCGAAACATCCACCGTTGTCTCGAGCCAGGTGGCTCACTCCATCTCACTATTATTGATCCGTTGCCAATAACAAATACACTTGGCCCATTACTACGAACATGGATCGAGGATCATCTCCTCTTCAATCTTGAATCAAGCTTCCGATGCACGAATCCCAGCAAGCTTTTCCCAGTCTGGCTCAAGAACGCTTCTTTACGTGTTGAGTCAGATTTCGTTGAGACGACTCAGTTTTTCTCCATCCCGTTAGACAACAACCAGCTACAGTACGTCCGAGATGGCCACGAATCAGAGGAAGGCTTAAGGCAGGAACTACGTAATACTGTGGGGAGAATGCTGTGGATGGAAGTTTGGAGAGAATATATCATTGCGGACCGGTGGTGGTGGGATGAACCTGATATTTTGGCGGAGTGTATGCGGTTGCAGACGGTCTGGGAGTGGAGGTTAATCGAGGCTGTCAAGGATACTTGATTCTTCCCTTTCCTTTGTTTAGATGCGTGGCTTAGATAGCATTATACCCTGAGAGACTTAATACACTTAGATTTGACACTTGAACTCTCGGCTGCATATCATGGATGCAGCTACACCTGTGACGATCATCCTCAAGCCCTCGCACTTCCTAGATCCTTATCCTCATCCAACCCCTCAAACTGCCTCAAAGTCTCTACCAAATTCTCAATCCTTCCATCCTCGTTCACCTTCGCAATCAGAAAGACTTCAAACTTGGCTGTCGGCTTGTTTGCGAATTCGACTGTCGCAATATGCCGTTCCGCGAGTTGATTCCCCTCACGAAGGTAGTGTGTAGACTTGACACTAATGGCAGTAGTAATTTTGCGGAGATGTTCCATATGCTGGACGAATTCTCCAAAGTTGACAGACTTTCCATCAACGAGGGATGTGTAGTTGGGCGTGAAGTATTTCTCGAGGTCAGATCTTGTGGTGGTTGGGTCACCAACGAGGACGCTCTCGAGTCCTCTCTCGAGGGTTTCGCGGGAAGAAGTCCAGCCGGTAGAAGGTGTCATTTTTGTAGATGTTGAGGGGCTTCTTAATGTACAAATGAGAGTTTCAGGCAATGGTAGGTCTTGGTTCTAGAGACGAGCAACATTTTCGAGCAGCAGAAAAGCGTCGTTATATACTAATCCAACACCGCGGAGACGTCCATTATCCCCGCGGTGATTATGTGAGATCATCATGGGGGTCTGAAATTGCCGTGGAAACACGTCCGAGTCGTCCGAGTCGTTCCACCTCTGAATAAAACAGAAGTTGCCCTCTCTAGTTTTAATGTCTATCCTGGTCCTCCAAGGTACGTAGTTACTGAAGCCACTTTCGCTGGTCACTCTGGTCAACGAGGGTATTCCAGAATGCTTGTGACACGCAGTCAATGTTAAACAACCTTACCGAGCCCTTATCTCTAAAGTTGACAACTCGGATTTACCAATCTCTGACCCTCCTCTTATCATTTGAATCCATCTAGACTCGACCTGCTATTTTTGTCTTTCCCGACAAGCATATCCAGCTGTTTATCCTGGTTGACATACGTTCTAGATGTCGAATGCTAAGACGGTACATCGTGGTGGGTTCCGGAGAGAGAACCACCGCAGATAGCGCTTACGACAGGGCAATGCCAACCAATTGTAGAGCCCAGATAACACCAAGAATAGCTGGTAAGATCCATTATCTTCGACATCGACGCCCTTCAGGTACCCCACTAACACACGCCAAAACATCACGAACGAATTCACCTTTGAGAGGCATAAAAACTCACCGTTGACCAACTCTAAAACCTTATCCTCATCACTATCCATTCACTTCACTCATCAGCATTTAGACCCTATTTATTTTCACCTCTAAATCACTTCCAACCACCCACCAAAATGCGCGTTCTCGGTCTTCTGGGCGGCACAACATACCGCGCCACCATAATCTACTACGACCTCATAAACGAGCACGTCCAAAAGACCCTCGGAGGCAGCCACTCCTCCAAACTCGTCCTTCACTCCTTCGACTACTCTGATCTAGTCGCTATTTTTCAAGCAGGCGACTACGATGAAGTGAGCAACCAACTCTGCACCGCTGCGAACAACCTCAAGTCCATCGGCGCAGAAGCCATCGTTCTCTGCGTCAACACAAATCATCGCTGGGCAGAAGATATTGAGGCCGCGACTGGTCTTCCATTGCTGCATATCATTGATTTCACAGGTGAAGCCATCGTGAAAGCAGGGTTGAAGAAAATTGCGCTTTTGGGAACGAAGTTTGCGATGGAGCAGAACTTTTTGAAGGGTAGACTTGAGAAGAAGTATAGCGTTGAAGTCCTCGTTCCGGAAAAGGAAGAAACGAGAATTCGGATGAATGATATCATCTTCAAGGAATTGTCGGTGGATAATGTCACGTTGGAGTCGAAGCAGTTTTACATGGATGCTGTAAAGGAGCTTTTTGAACGGGGTGCCGAAGGTGTTATTCTGGGATGTACTGAGTTGCAGATGATTCTGAAGCCGGGAGATGTTGAAGGGTCACTTTTTGATACAGTCGAGTTGCATGCCAAGGGTGTTGCGAGGTGGCAGTTGGAGGATTAGCTGTTGGTTGCACTGGACTAGGCCAGGGTATGGCTGTTGGTTCGTGTTGTGTTGGTTGTGTTGGTCGTGCAACATGCATTGGCCTATCAGCTTTCATGGTTCTCTCTTATAAGTCAAACTCTTTCTATACGATTATTGTTTACATGATCTATAAATCATGCTGCGCTTGCGCTTCTATGATGAAACCGGCACAGAGCTTAATCTGGCTTCTATTGATTGAGGATATGAGACCAGTCGTACTTCTTGGCCCATTCTTCCCAGGTAGTCATGGGGCACTCGATGCCAGCCTATGACAGTGTCAGTAAGCATCTCAAAAACTCGACAGTAACGTTGTTTACATACCTTCTCAAGATCCTTAGCAGTCAACAGATCCATACCACCGCCATATCCAGGATCAGAAGCATAATCGAACATCAACGACGTCTCAATACCAGCATCCTTATCAGGTGTAGCTTCAATCATCTCGTCAACAGTACACTGCCGATACTTGACGGGGACATTGTTAACACGGCCCCAGGCCTCAATCCATTCGGGCCAAGTGCAGAAAGTACCGGCGGCCATGTAGGCCTTTCCTGCAGGCATCTGAGATACGGCGTAAACGAAGTTGCCCAGATCGCCGACGGGATCTAAATGGGGGACCATGGCTTCGGGGGTAGTGGGAAAGGCCATTTCGAAGCTTCCATCAGATTGCTTCATCTCGTTAGCCAATCTCTCAACCATCTTTCGTTGGTAAACTCACCTTCTTCATATAAGAGTCGGGAAGAATATTGAAGCTGGTATAAAAGAATCCAGTATGGATACACGACACCTTGGCCGCAAGCTCAGGATACTTCTCCTCGATATAAGGAGGGAAGACATCCGCCTTTCCATCAAAATGATACAAATCCTTAAACTTTCCACCACTACACTTCTCAGCCTGACTCAATGTTGAGACCAAAAAGCCATTCTCGTCAAGTCCTCCAGCTACAGTAGCAGCAGCATCAACAATATTCTTTCCCTGTTGAACCTCGACGTTGTACGCAAACTCACGACACGAGATACCCTTTTCAGCGGCCTGGAGACGACAATCAGGTCGGAAGAAGGGTTCCCAGTAGTTTGTCACGCTGAAAATGACGTTGGCGCCTTTGAAGGCTTCCTTGAGGGTTTCAACATCGTTCAAGTCGACAGACACGACTTCGGCACCAGCTGCGGTGAGTTTTTGAGCGGAGGCGGAAGAGGTATCGCGGCATAGACCTCGGACTTTGTAGCCTGCAAGGAGGAAACGACGGGCGACGGAACTGCCTTGGTTGCCAGTCGCGCCAATAACACAGATGAGCTTCTCGTTGACCATTTTCGCATACAATATGTTTAACTCTTCACAATATGTTCAATTCAGCGGGAAAAAAAGAGGGGAAGTCAAAGCGGATAAATTGTCTCGCGTAGAGTAGTAGACCCTCTTCTGGAAACTGCACAGGCCAAGAATCTACTACAGTACGTAAATGGATCTAAAACAGTGGAAATCGAATGACTGGCTAGTTTAGTTCTTGTGGCTTGAGAGAAGAGGCGGCGGCTTTTCCGCTTTGGTCTTTGCCTCGCGTTCCATCGAATCAAGAACAGGTGCGGCCATTCCGGGTCATTTCTGTTGTTTTTCCACGTGGCAAGAGTCATCTTATCTTTCTCCCTCTTTTTCCTCCTCTCACCGTACCATCGGAAACACCGGTTTACTACCTATCTTTTTAGTGAGGGATTCGCCAAACATGGGCCTTGACCGGGAATCGTCATCTCCTCCACCCGTTACCAATCTGTCGGGTCAGACTTCTCCTCAGAACCTCGAAATGAGCCAATCGCCAAAGAGCCCTGTCGACAACCAGAACCAAAATCGGCAGGAAGAGGAGCATGCGCCGCTACAGGTCGATGTAAGCCTTTTTAAAACTCTCTAAATGATTCGTCGTATTCTTATTAAGTACAATTAGGAGGAGGAACTGCCTGGTGATGACGCAGACTCCACGTATGGGTCCGACAGAGATTCATCCTACACCGCATCCGTAACCTCATCCATCTTCGACTACCAGTACGAGAATGGTCGTCGCTACCACGCCTACAGAGAAGGACAATATGTTCTTCCCAATGATGACCAGGAACAACAGCGTTTAGATCTTCAGCATCATATCTGGCGATTACTTCTTGGCGGCGCCCTCCACGCAGCACCTTTACCGCCATCAGATCAGCAAAATGACTACCGCATTCTGGATCTAGGCTGCGGCACTGGAATTTGGGCTATCGAAATGGCTGATGAATATCCAAATGCAACCGTATCCGGCGTCGATCTTTCCCCCATCCAACCTGACTGGGTGCCAGGCAATTGCTTGTTTCACGTCGACGATTACGAAGATGAGTGGACGTATCGCGATCATGAAAAGTTCGACTACATCCACGGTCGAGCATTATGTGGTACATCGGCAGACTGGCCGCTTTTTTACAGCAGAGTTCTTGAGAATCTGAAGCCTGGTGGGTATGTTGAGATGCAGGAGTACGATGCCTGGATATTCAGCGATGACGATAGTTGTGATCGGGCGCCTTGGACGATGGAGTGGGTCAACAAATTAGATGACGCGAGTAAGATGTTTGGAAAGCAGATTAATATTGCGAAGTATCATAAGCAGTGGATGATCGATGCTGGGTTTGAAGATGTTCAAGAGCGAGTCCATCGAGTATGTCATCCCTTCGACCTGTCCTAACTAACCATCTTACTAACAACGATAGATACCGATCGGACCTTGGGCAAAAGATGAAAAGTTGAAAGAGCTAGGAAAGTTCGAACTCACACACATGCAAATGTCTGTCGAGTCACATACACCTGCTCTTTTTACGCGAGTGTGGAATTATTCGCAGGATCAGGTCATGGTGTTGATGGAAGGTGTTAAGAGAGAGTTTCGACTTCGAGATTTGAGATTGATCACGAGCTATCGATTCATCACAGGACGGAAGCCGGCCACAGCATAAAATTTTGATATAGGCTTGATGTTTTCATCTGTTTCTGTCATTGGGCATTGTTTAGATGATTTGTTTTTCGGTAGCCGGCTTTGTTATTAGATCCTGATATTTTCGGTCTTGAATGCGAGCGATAAATCGGTCTGTTGACGTTAGTCTGTGTTCCTGGGGTTATCTGCGATTGCCAATGCCTATTTCTGTTGAATCACGACGTGGGCTTAACAGAAGGCCACGCCATGACGCTTCTGGGTGTGAGCAGCGGGCTGCTCCCTTGGTCCGAGGGTTTGTAGGCTCTAGGATGATTCAGTGTTCACATTGGGCAAGCAGGATATGCGAGCTCTGATGACAATTGACATTATCTCATTAATAACTACCCCTTTTCAAATCAAAACTAGTGGTATCATAATATCTCATCTAATCTACCCCATCTAAGGAAGCTCATGAAAAGTCTGCTCAACGCTCGTCTTGACAAAAATGTGTCTATCCATCTCACTTCCCTGTGACTGTCCACTCCGTAAGCTCCCCTCACCCCCAACAATCTGACTCCTCAAGGCGATTTCATCATCGAATCTCGGCTTGTTGTTTCCTTTTCCGCCGCCGCTATTTGTAGCCTGAGTGGATGCTCGGGCTGCATTCTTCCCTCGGAGATGCCGTAGTAGCGACTTGAAGCTCGGGAGACAGGCTGATACGATGCCCATGGAGGGTTCGACAGAGGACCAGATGGCTACTGGGCCCATGTGCCATGTTGTATCGACTGCGTTGGCGAAGATGTTTAGGTAGTGGATTCGTACGGCGCTGGCGATGCAGACTCTGGGGATCGGTTAGTCGTCAATCTTGTCAAAGCTTTTGTGGCCACTCACAATCCTCCAAGTGCCAAGATCCCAAACACAGCTGCCTTCTTCCCTCTGCTCATCTGTAACTTGAGTACTTCCGGGACCGGAATCACCAGCACAATCAAATTGGTGATAAGATTGATGATAGCAAGGATCACAAAGAAGTGACCGACGTCGATACACTTCCCCTCAGTACCCTTGACTTGCGTCCAGTAGTGTGAGACAGGCGTACAACAAAAGCCCATTGTGAACACAAAGATGATGGGGTAAGCCCCCACGAGGATAGCGCCGAACCAGAACGCGACTTGGAAGTGAAGTCCGCCACGACTAAAGATTCGTCGGTAGAAGAGAAGGATCGAAACTTTGGTTGTGAACACGGCTCCAACGAACATGAAGCTGTAGACATATGTGAGCTATCACGATTAGTATTATTCATCTCCGATCAACAGGTCCAACAAACCTTTATCACTTGTTCGAGCTGATTAATCGTAAGAGCCCAGACATGTTTTCCAACACCAGAATATCCACCTATTGACGTCAGCCTTACACCAACCTCCCTGGTCAGAGGACTTACCAACAACAACCATAGCAGCTGTAAGCGTCACAAACAAAAACGACACAAGAATAGCATAATCATCCACACTTAACCCATAGACCTGCATCGTCCTCATAGCTACCCTGCCCGCCAAAAATAGAGCCGAGATGCACAACAACGTGAGAACAACACCCGCATTTTGTGCCTCACTGTTAGCAGACAAATCTATGTCTCTGGGCGGCGGCCCAAAGGCTGCAAACACAAAAGGGTCGATATTCATTGTGGGCTTGAGAGGAAACGTTGTTGGTCCAAGCGAAGGGAAGGCATGGGTGACCTTTGTATTGGGATTATTACGAACTGTTATCCTTCCGGGTATTCACTTAAGATCATCTGTGCAGCTGCGGCTGTTCGTTTTCGGAAGCCAAGTTCTCCAGTTTATTGCGGGTATCTCACTTGGGCAGTAACACACTCGAAACAGGCGGGGTCTTGGTCAACTATCCAGGGTCCCTGATCCTAGTTCTCTTTTCCGTGTTTGCCCTGATTCTCTCTGGGAGGATTACTTCAGCCGATTATGGGCCTGGGGTTCTACGGTAGTTATTGAGAATAGGAAGGGATCGGAGCAATCAACACTAAAAGCTGACCTATCCAGCAACTTATGCCGTCAATTATAGTGATTATTTACTTTTTTGAGGCTCGCTTGGAGTAGTTGATCGGGAATTACTCCCACTCGGTGTCACCGTAAATCTATTCTGAGATATGTCATATACCTTGCTTTCTGAAACTTAGATATACAACTTCGGACATGATAGCCAGGAGTTGCCGAGGTAGTTAGTTGTATGCGCTCGCAATTGAATTCAATTACCTACGCTAAGACTGCTGTTCTTAAGTACCTGCCGTGTTAAGTCCGGATCGCCGGAACTTCATGCAGAAAACTAGTGTAACCATCGCAGGCGTCTAAATATTATTCGCTTAATAACGGGTTTCCAGGGGTCTTGAACTTTAGATAGATTTCACTGGGCAAACGACTGATCACGAAAATGACGAATCTTTACTGATCTCATGCACACATGTTGAAGAATCCGCTGTTAAAGAGACCGACGGAATTTAACATCCTGGTAAACTCTGGATAGCTTCACGAACGGGCTTTCCGCTAAGCGAAACCTTAAGGTCCAGACCAGTCTTGGCACTTGTAGTGTGCCTTGATCCGAGAGACACCCTTGGGGAAAGCGTTATACCTGTACGAAGACCCCTACTTTGATGGTGATGATGGCTTAGAAGGAGCACAGGGATTGGATCTTCAGACTTTGTTTGTGGCTCAGGTCACAGAGCGATCAAACGTATATCAAACCGGTTTATCAGATTCAATGGCAATATCTGCACAACACAAAACAGCACTGCCGCCTTGGGTTGAGCACATTTATGACTCGTACTCGCGTCAGTTATTGAACTGCCGGTTTCATCCTGACCAGAACCCCTGCATACTCACGTGGAGAGGCCCCCCAACCGATTATGGTTAAAACCGTTACCTGTTAGGCCTTACGAGAAGTCACCTGCAGATTCGTGCCTTGCTTTCAATCTAATGACAAATGTGCCTTGCATTAAGTGCCTCACACGTGGTGTTTGACCCCACGGGTTTAAAGCACCACTATTCCCAATACATGTCTTCTTTGCGTTGCTAACAGCATCGTGTCCTCCTGCAGTAACATGCTCGTTAGACAAATGGGTCCCCCGCGGAAGCAACCGATACTACCCTAGCAGGGATATCAGTTGTATCCTGCCTTCTTATCCGCGACATTGAAGCGAAAGTTTAAGTCTGAGTGATAACGACATACGAGCCCGATCGGCGGAGCGATATCACTCTAGGGTTTTACTCACAAGTGGGATAGAGGTGTCCATTTTTGGCTTTTCGTATGTCGGGAGGTAATTTTATGGCCCGAACCGGAAGATCTGGTGTTGAATAGACTTTCCACGTGGAGGGGAAAAGCAAGTTTGGTGATGTGATAAAGACTGGACGGCAGGCAATCGAAACTTAATCTGTTATCGTCGGGCCGAGAAAGGACGAGATGAGCGTCGTGACCTGTCAAGGTAAGAGAGAGGTCTTTTCCGTTGACATTGGTGTAGCATGGAGGTATTGCTTTGCGACTTTTCGTCCGCATCTATATATACTAGTCTCTTGTGATTAGAAGTATCCACATCGGATATTGGCTCAATGGTCTAGCGGTATGATTCCTGCTTTGGGTTCGCTCAGCTTGCAGGAGGTCCCGGGTTCAATCCCCGGTTGAGCCCTCCCTTTTGCTTTTTGCTACAAAAACTAATATCGTTTCCTTCATGTCGCCTGTCATTTGTCTCTAGTTGTTTCCTTTTACTTGAAATGTTTATGACCGGTCAATTCCAAGTTCCCTGACGCACCCAAGCAAACGCACCGGTTGGTCGTTGACAAGCGCGTCAAACCTCTTGACGTTCACCATCGCGCGACATTCACAAGATGCATGGAGGCAACAGTGCAATTGATTCCAATTTCAAGAGTGGTATAGTAAGTACAACGCTAGCCAACCGTAAATACAAAAGGCAAACGCCAATCCAATTCTCAATTATCCCCTCGAATCCTTATCCAATCTTATTACCTCAGCACATGTACGCATGAACCCTCATCGTAACAAACGTGAACATAAGAGCACTCATAAAAAGACACATCATCGCTAATCCCGAAACAACCCTAGATCTTCTCGTCAAAGCACACTTGGTCGGTGCGCTAGTGCCCGCCTCCAAAGAAGCAAGCTTTCGCTGCAGACCTGCCTCATAGTCGAACTCCTCCGCCTTCTCCTCGTACGTGTAGGCATCCGAGATAACAGACTCATCAGTAAAACAGTCAGACGGTCTCGCGCATCGATCCAGTACGAAAATCTCATCTTCCAAGAACTGCCTGACTCCATCATCCCACTCGGTCTTCTTGATGAACATATTAATCATGTTCGTACACGCGTCAATAGCGTTTCTCGCGCCGATCGTTTCGTTAAATGTCGTGACGTCCCTCGGCGTGGGGTCAACTTCACCATCCTTGTCATCGTAATGTCCATGCCGATCGCCATCCTGGTCGTTGTACGTGTGGAAGCAAACGATAGAACCCCAGTCGCCATATGTATCAGGCTGGAAGCGGATGTAGCCTGCTGTGTCGCGCTCGATCATATCGGAGGGGTTCTTGAGACGGCGTTGGGTATGGCCTAAAGCGTAGGAGTCGGAGATCATATGAAGACAAACGCCAAAGGCTCGTTTCTGGATGTCGGCATCTTTGTACTTTGGTGTCGTGGCGAGAAGAAGATCGCGGAGGGTATCGGTTTTCGAAGGGACGGTTTCCTTGCCAAAGTATCCAGGGAGGACATCACTGAGCTTGTCCGTCTCCGAAATGCCCTGATTGCCACATGCGAGCTTGTACATAACCTCGATCCACGTAAGAATATTCTTCCTCGTCTTCTCCGGCTTCTCGCCCAACACAGACCCCATGCCATGGAAGAACTGTAGATTTCCCATATGCGACCGTTTGGTCATGCACTTCTCCTCGCCAAACTTGAACGCATTCAACCACTCAATACCCAAGCTAAACATCCTGTTATCCGTTGTGATGTCTTCGAAAAGCAGACATGAAGGGTCGTCGTTCCAGACTACGCCTCGGAAAAATTCCCATTGCTTGTCGTTGATGTTGTTGTAGACTGTGCCTCGGGGGAAGATCATGTCGGAATTGATGAAGGCTGCGACAACGATGCTTTCGTGGACGGGGAATTTGATATCCATTTTGGTAGGAAAGGATACGCCGACGCCAATATCGTAATTTGCGCGGACTTCATCATCGTTTGTCGTCGCGTAGGCGTTCGGGTCCATGCGAATAGTGACATTTGCTGATCGCGTTAGCTATCACCTCTGAGATTCAACGTCAAACTTACCAGTCAGTGGACTCCCCCGTTCTTGAACATGCGTCACATCAACCTGAAAGACCTTTGAACAATCCTTCACCTTGACATGGTTCTTCGAAAAAGGCAGAGCAGGACACTCAAACTCAAGAGTAAAGTCCCTCCATCCTTGACCATATCTAGCGATATACGTAACCCAAGCTTTGGAACCTCCCCAACCTGAAACGTATTAGCGATGGATTAGAATCTGGGGAATGGGAGATCGACATACTTGGCTGAGCGAGGTAAATGGTCTGCTGTGTACCCGCCTCAATGACATTCAGCGGCTGACGTAACGGCCAGTTTCCACTCTCCAGACCAGAGTCGTCAAGCAGGAGATCCTGGTCTGACTCGTTGCTTATTCTGACATGACAAGAGAAGTCCATCGCAACGACGTTTAACTTGATTTTTCGATGCGACAATGCGAAATTCGGGGGGTTGGAAGGGATAAGATAGCATCTTGCAGGCGAAATCGAGGATCGTGATGTGAATCTCTGGCTGAAAAAATGATGACGTTATTGGTCCGAGCGACGCGTGCGATCTGTGTGACTCGACGGGGTAGAAGCTCCTGACCAATAGAAGACGGGTTCAGTGACGCGCGATAAGGATAAGGTCCGGAATGGTGGGTCACGAGCTAAAGATAAGGTTATCTGGAGATGGTCACTACCCTGGAGAACGAGACAAAGAGAACAATTAATGAGAATAAATAATAGTATAATACTAAATCTGGTAGAGAATCAGGATACGAGATAACATCTGCTATTTTAATTCGATTAGAATTATGATGTGCTACTTAGAAGGCTAAGCGCAGTGAAAATAAACGTTCATAATATTCTTTATCAATTCGAGGTTTCTTGCCTCTGAAACTGCAAGAGTTTTGATAACGGGTTACAAGCAATCCTTTGCAGTGACAGACACCACGAAAAGCAGGGATCGTTTTACCGATGATCTTCCGTAACGTCATTGGCTCTGCCGTATCATCATAGGAAAGACACACAATTGCCCACCAAACGCGATCGATCGCAGATGGCCCTACAAGCTGTCGCAATCATTCAAGGTCATCACAACTTACCTGGCTTACTACAGCGAACCTACCATTCAATCATAGTTAATGCCAGCAACATGCGCGTCCTCTCCCAAAACGAGTACCATCTTAGACTGAACCCGCGAACACCATCCTCTATCCTCCGCTGCGCGCGTCCGACTGCCTCCTTCCAGACCACGACCGATCACTCCCAAAAGACCAGAGACAATTGCAACCGCTGAATAGGTCGGAGCGTGATCGTGCGTCGGTGGTGACGTGTGCCGCGTCCGATCGAAACAAGCATTCGAGACGGCTCAGCTCTACCTCACGGTCGCGTATGTCCACAACTTGGTGTCGTTGGAAAGCAGAGGCATGCGATTCAACGACCCGAGCGTCGAGATCATTAGATGTCTAGAACCAAACTGTCAGGAACGCGCCTCCATCTCGCGGTCGTGTTAGTGCCTGTCCCATCAATCGCCTACGTGAAGCCGTTCGTGGCGGACTCCGTCAATCGACGCTCCTACGAAGAATCGCGGAGCCCTCGAGACGTTACGGATGACACTAGTACTGCGGCTCGATGCGCGACGCTGTTGCCTCCTGCGACTGAATAAGCCATACACTGTTCCTTCCATGAAGCCGCGACTGTGACTATTGATGTTCCCAATGCCTACAAGTTCATCAAAACAAGAATGGGTTCGAACAAAGACATTCGATGGTCTACTATGTATCTACGATCCATGGCGGATTAAAGCTGCCAAGAAGAACAATTATCCATCGCGCCTCGCTGGTAATCGTCCCACCTTTCTCCACCGTACTTAACAGCCAGGGCGAAGAAAGACATCCTTTTGCCCTCCTGCTCATGAATGAGCCGTAAACTTGCCTGTAGCTGTTCTATGCCCACACTCTCACGCAATCTCCCCGTAGTGGTGCTCGCGTCTGTCTTGCCATCGAGTCCTCTTTCGGCAAATGGCTTCACGCAGACTAATTGACCACGAACATTGTAATAGCCACTCCTCCTGCGACACCACAATTGAAGCCTTTTATTTCCTCATGCATGTGCGATAAATAAGTGCCAAAAAGGCAGGACCCTCCCTATTGAGTGAAAAATGTAAAAAAGACATACAACACCGGGGATTCGCTGGTCGTCACCGACCCAACTACTAATCCAGCGCTTCGCAGCTTGACTATGGGAGAGCGGACGGGATCCCGTATTTTCTGCGAGCTGTGGTCGTATGTGTTTGACTGAGTTTCAATTTGGCTCTATAGCCCCTGAGAGTCTCGAGTGTTCAGCGGTGTCAACAGTTGAGGTTGATCCCCTTCAGCCAGGTCAAATCCCGAGATGCCTGGTCAGCTTGTGTCGCCCTTGGTATGGAGGCCGCCACAAAATCAGAAAGAATTGGTTTCTGCATAGATCCTCGACATTATTCACTCTTTTCGAACCACATTCTACACTGCAATTTCAAACCCCCCAAAGGCTTGAAGCTGCATCTTGTTTGACTTCACTGCAATTTTGGTCCGAATCAAGGCTTGTCGTTCTACGCAATTGATCTGACGAGGTAATATCAAGCCCGAGAAAATGGGCTTATCACAGGTCAGGTGATGGGCCTTGTTTGGCGTCTTTATAGACCCGTGCGAGGAAGTAAGTCAAGGTATGAAGCAGGTGATTTGAAGTCACAACAGCTCACTTAAATGAGATGGTAACCAAAAATGAGAGACCAATTCAGTACTGATGCTGGAGAACTCATTGCGGCCACCAAATACCCTCGTCATCATCCTCGGCCTCAGCCTTAGGGGCCTGAGCGGGGTTGATGGTCACCCCAGCGGGCGATCTCATGCTGCTTAGAGCCGACGACAGACAACATGAGTAAAAAAAAGCAACTCCGATCGCTCTCATGACTACTAGAAATGGAATTCCCATGTTCCACGCACAGCCTTATTCCTGTTGCACGGCCCAGGGCAACTGCAAACAGCTGGAATGCTGAGACTAATGTAGTGTCTCATATTGAGATTGGAACTGAGCGGCAGGCAAACCAGGTAAGCGGCTGTACGCCACCTAACCTTCCTCAAATCAAAACGAGTCATGGCGCTCAGATCAACCAAAAGCTTCAAGGTACAGACTGGGTCATGTTAAATCCGGGAGTCTAGACCAGTGATCAGATGCCATCGCGAACCTTATCTCAGCCGTGTGTGCCACTTATGCCAGGAACTTTGCCCTTGTCGGCTTGTCCCCTTAAAGGCCTGAGACGCGGGATCTTTAGCAGATGACCAAAATCCCCCCTTTGCTTCTTGAAAAACCTCCACATGCTCTGCATTCAAGAAGGGAAGCGCTATGAGAGGACTGACTCTATGGCCGATACTTCTCATTGCTATCTCTGTGTGTGACTCGGTTCATGCTAAAAGTTACAGACTGCAAGATGTTCCCAAATGTGCCGTGAGTCTACCGATTGTCTCAAATGAAATTCTCATTTTTCTAACCTCACCAGGTCAATTGTCTTGACATAGCTCTGGAAGGACCGACATTCTCCGACGCCAATCTCAACCGCCTGTGCAACGTGACGGCGATTAGCGATGAGGTTCTTACATGTGTCAGAGCGGATTGCAGCGTGAAGGATCTTTTGGGTATGGTCAAGACGCGATGCATTTAGATGTCGCAGGGGTGCAAAGCTAACGACGCGTCACGGTCAGAATACATGAGAACAGAATGCGTAGCCTGCGATAGACCAGACATCGACAACGATCACACCATCAGAGCGATCAACTTTTTTATTCTTGGCGCAATACTCGTCTCACTTGGCATAAGAATATCGACAAAGATATACCGATTCACGAAATGGGGTACAGATGATTATTTAATTATCCCTGCAGCAGTGAGTGGGACTCTTGCTATGGTGGACCGCTGGCTTATCGGAACATCCAGATTTTAACATCTGTACAAACAATATGCATGATCCTTAGTAAGTTCTGGTGGATCTCTGAATACTCATACTCTCAGATCTAACACTGTTGTTCTTCAGTGACATGGGTTGGCCTGGGACACGATATCTGGACAATAACCGAAGAAACAACAACCAAATTCTTCATAGTAAGATCACCAATGTCGGATTGCGCAGTCGATACTAAATGATGCAGTATCTCCTCGTTGTCGAGTTTACATACGTCCTCAGCCTGTGTTTGATCAAACTCTCGATCCTCTTCTTCTTCCTACGCATCTTTCCTGACCCGACATTCATCAAAATTATCAAATGGACGATTGGGTTTACTATTCTCACATCAACAATCATTCTGATTCTTGCATGCCTCCAAAGCGCCCCCACAGAACCATCACAAGAGGGCTGGGATGGTTACTCAGATTCAGGGCCGAAAATGAACATTCAAGCCTTGATCCTTTCTCATGCCGGTATTAACGTTGCATTGGACGTCTGGATGTTCATTCTCCCGTTGACTCAGCTCTATAACCTTGGTTTAAAAGCGAGAAAGAAGATTGGAATCATGCTTATATTTGGCGTGGGAATATTGTAAGTGTTGATTCACTATACCTGATATGTGAATGAACTAACCAATGTCAGTCTTATCGCAGTCAGCTGCATCCGTATACCGTCCATGCTAGACTTTAACAAAACCTTAAACGCAACATGTAAGACACTCCACTTGAACCAAATCTCCAGAACTTGAATCTGACACGCCACTCTATGAAGCTGATTCACAGGGAATCATCGTCTGGTCCAATATCGAAACCGGTGTTGGTATTCTCGTTGCTTGTATGCCACATATCCAGCCGCTCCTGCACGCCGCCAAAACGAAGATAAAATGGTTGAGTATCTTGCCAAGTACCTCCAGTAGTACAAAAGGAATATTCGTCGAGAGGTCTTTGGTCCCGATCAAAGTGACAGCGATTGATGGGACTGCTACAAGACCAGAGGAGCTGATTCTGTATGATAGAGGGGGTTTGTTAAGCGCGGACAGACCAGAGAGCGCAAAGAAGGCGAGTCACAGATCAGATGGAGTGGAGACAGTCTAGCAATGAACAATTATACCCAAGTTGCAATGAATGATCAAATCATTTCTCAGGCCTTGCTTGTTTGACAGTAGCCCATGTACAATATAGCCGATCATTCCCATGACACATGCGCCCAGGTGGGTAATAGAAGAATTATCCTCCAAGACTTAGGCTTCCATAATAAAGCAGACTAACTGCTGGTCTAAGCTGCCATAAAGTGACCAATTTATTTCGTCTCTTATGCTTCCAGGGGCCAATTCTTCCGACACCCTGAGGGCGCTCTTACTGCAATTCTAACCCCGTTCACTGCAAGTTTAGTCCTAACCAAGCCTGTCGCCACATGGGATGGATCTTGCGCTGAGGTAACAATGGGTGGTCAGCAGCACTAAGACAAGCACCAAAAATAGCTACAACGCCATCCAGAACACAGAATCCTACAAGAACATCTTATTCCCGAATCGGTATTGAGATGCTGTCTTAGAAGAGCATATCGTATATGCAAAGAGACAATCCAAGCCCCGTTTGCACTGCCCGGGCATAAGCGGGGCTGACACACGTTCGGTCCTCATCATCAAACTACCATGTAAGACTCTCTTAAGTCTCTTCACCCACTTTGTGTTGTAGTTCATTCAACTTTATTTAATATCACCATGACTCGAAGCGTCTGCCTCAATTCGAAAGGAAATTATTTCGCGATTCTGACTTGATTAACGGGCAATGATTGAACGTGGCGGCGGCAGAAGCGAGGAGATGGAGAGTCTTCATCGAGAACTTGAAATCGCAAAAGCCGAGAAGGCTAAGTATGACAACCTTTTAAATCAGAGCTTGGAAAGAGAACGCAAGTTCAGACAAGCCCTCGAAAAAGAAACAGAGCTCAAAGAAGAGTATCAAGAGCTCTGTAAACGGAACGAAGACCTCCTGAGCGCACGCTCCGTTACAGAGCAACAAACGAATCCGCTGGATAACAAGTTCTTTATTAAGAAGATGACATTCCTGCGACAAAGTATCAGGCAGTTTACCTACCAATACTTCAGCAGCTGGGCATCCAAGGCCAAGCTCTCACCCGTGTCGGTCCAGGAGATGGCTGGATTACTTAATTTGGAACCTTTCGCTGTACTGGGTTCAAAGCCTTCTGCGATCGTCCGCGCATATATATGGAGATTCCTAGCCCGAAAGGTCTTTGGGAGATTCGTTTGGGCGGAACCTTCTAAAGCCATGCACGACTTGACCGAGTATCTACGTACGTATCGCGAGCTACTCTGCCTAATATCGTTGACTAACACCTGACTAGGACCAAAGATGTCATCCGCTTCTGCTCCGCAGCGAAACAGCCAACACCAATTCGATCTATGGAAAGCCAAGACAAGTACATTACTGCAGACCACTAGAGGTACACGCCAGGACAAAACAGGGGACATGGCTCAGAGTGATAGTATTAACCAGCTAATGAACACTTTAGTGGGGCTTGTTGGGAGTGGTGTGAGAAGGATAGAGCTTATCAAGCCACTCAACATGATTTGGGCATATGCTGTGGAGTTTGACATGCTCATGCATGCACAGGACTCTGGGATGGAGTTATACTATGGGGGTAATCGGTCGAGTCCAATGAAGACTGACGATAGTATAATGGAAATGGACTCGGAGGGCGAGGTGCTTCCAAACGGAGTCCCTGTGAGCCTGGTATTCGAGCCCGCCTTGAGACGAATGGACGGTAGTGGGTTAGGCCAAGAACTCTATCTGCTCAAGATTGTGGTTGCATGTCATGTTGAGGAGTCGGACATGCAGAAAGAGGGCCTCAAGCAGGGACAAACTAGCAAAGGTCTGGGAGAACTGAAGAGGACTGGCAGTCATTGGGGGTCAGTGAAACGTTTGATGAAGCGTCCAAGCTCGAACGGTAGATAGTTCCGGTTTTACATTGGGAAGGGAATAACGTTAGGAACGAAATTGTTTGAGTTTCTCTCTCGCAGCTGGATCAAGGCATGCCTTGCCAATAGGTAGCTTATGATGCTGGCTAATGGTAATATGCAGATATATCTTATAAGTCTAAACTTAGGGCAGTGAAAAAATGACCATGAAACAAAAAACAATAGCTACCCTTGTGGTTATCTACTTTAGTACAAATTGTCGTACGTTAAAGGGTGTCTGTGTTTGTGACCTCCAGTCCTCTACTACCTTTCCGAACATGTAACCAGCAACATAGCACTCTCCGACAAAATAAAATGTATTGCGACTAACAGGTCGCAAGACATAAGGAACTTAGCCTCCTGCAGCAACACAAACTACATCGTCCTTCCGAAGAAGCTTAGGGCCAAGTCCTAGCAAGCGACCAGTCGCTGTGAATAACTGTCAATCATCACACACATTTCCCATAGCCTGTCTGTATCTCACAGCGTCTTGATCTTGAGGCACTATGTTCTTGAAGATATTGCGCCTCCACTTTTGAAACGATTCGGTATGCCTCAACATAGCAGCTTCATCTCTTAGAATGTTGCCGTACCAATCTTGACCAGCTGTCAAGACGAGAGGTAACTGCTCGACATCGCTATGGCTTCTCACATTTCGATACAACCAATCACCAGGTTTTACGTTATACGCTTTCAGTTGCTTATGCTCAACCTCTGGATCGTTACTGTTCACTTGAGGTAACGCGTAGTGAAACGATGTGATCGAACCGAGAATAAATCCCCGAAGGATTAAACGTCGCTTGTTCGTTTCCCAGATAAGTTTGGCTGAATCTTTTGGGTTCCAGCCAGCTGATGCATCAAACTTCATGTCAGCTCTATGAGAGCCACTGATACTTCTGATCGGCTTCACATGCCACTGTGGTATCCATGTAGGATAGTCAGGGTAGAACAGTGTTGTGTGACGGACAGCAGAGAGGATCTCTAGGGGATTCTCGTGAGTATGGAAAACCCAGTAGAAGACGCGGCTGTATAACCCTTCTGGTAGTAAATGATAGTTCGGGGATATATACTCGCGTCCTGGTCCTGTGTGTTGACTGGGAAGGCCGAGAATGGCGTACATTCGATCAAGCCGTTCTGACGCGTCGAACCTCCGCGTCAGTCGAAGTAGGTCTAAAAACGACATAGAATCGCCCCGAAACTCGGGTGAAGGCATTCGGTACATGAGATAAGCATTCACCAGACCGGTCCTAGCATTTATGCCCGCCCCCCCCCGGAAGGGCTCGTAGACTCCCTTGACGCCTCAACGCGAGTAAACATTACATTGACATCAAGCTTTGGTTGTTCCGAATCAAGGTCGTTGCGAGCCCTAGCAGAGTCCACGATATTTCGGCGTCTCCCCATCGAATGACCGCATTGCGGGAGGATACCAGCTCTTAGACCTAGGGTTTAAATTTATTAGCCTATAGGTACCTTTTAATACCTATAGGTATAAATCTTATACC